>CALYLW010001605.1:0-112826 GCA_944989445.1 Ampullaceana balthica | reverse complement strand
TACCTTTGGATAAGGAGTTAATTTCTTCAAGCTGGACTTTTTCCGTTGGCAGATCGGTCGTCCTCAACCATTTTGAACCCCGAACGCCTGTCTGTGTAGGGCTGGCCACTGGAGTAATTAAATAAAATTTAAGGGCCGCCGCTGGATTGCAGCTGTTGACCAAGCCCGTAAAGTGAAGTATTGATACAATCATCTCCAATTATACAGGCACCAGACAGTCCTCTCTTCTCCGCAACATCTCTGTGTATCAGTGAGTCTGCAGATAGTTAGATTCATAAATTTTCAGATGAAGTTTTGATTTAATAATAAAACAAACCCGTAAAAACAAAGTTTTTGACTATAAATCCCTTATATATGAGACATAACTAACAGTATTGATTATTTTCAAACATTTACAGACTGAATCTGTCTTAACTCAACTTTGCATCATAACCCTAGTGGGGGGGGGGAGGTGGGTGGGGGGGGGAGAGGGGAAAAGTCTGGTCACCGATTCGCTTGACCGAGCTCAGAGTGACACGTAAAATGTAAACAAAAGCGCCCGTCGCTTCGTTGGGTCGCCTCAATGCGTCAGCTCAAAATTTCACGTGGCAAAAAAAACAATAACAAACCGTGAATTAAAATTACATACCTCATATAAGGATAAACTAAAAATGCATTAATTTAATTACGGTACGTTCGATCGATCTGAAATTTTGATACGATGCATTGTTAGGTCAGACGGGTCCGTGTGCCAAATTTCAGTTCGATCGGATCATGGGAAGTGGGTCATTTTTGACTTCTGTTTTTCCGCCCGCCGAGCCCAGATGAGAGAGACAGAGAGAGACGGCCGCGAAGTTAATATAAGGGATTTAATTAAACAAACCCGTAAAAACAAAGTTTTTGACTATAAATCCCTTATATATGAGACATAACTAACAGTATTGATTATTTTCAAACATTTACAGACTGAATCTGTCTTAACTCAACTTTGCATCATAACCCTAGTGGGGGGGGAGGGGTGGGTGGGGGGGGGAGAGGGGAAAAGTCTGGTCACCGATTCGCTTGACCGAGCTCAGAGTGACACGTAAAATGTAAACAAAAGCGCCCGTCGCTTCGTTGGGTCGCCTCAATGCGTCAGCTCAAAATTTCACGTGGCAAAAAAACAATAACAAATCGTGAATTTAAATTACATACCTCATATAAGGATAAACTAAAAATGCATTAATTTAATTACGGTACGTTCGATCGATCTGAAATTTTGATACGATGCATTGTTAGGTCAGACGGGTCCGTGTGCCAAATTTCAGTTCGATCGGATCATGGGAAGTGGGTCATTTTTGACTTCTGTTTTTCCGCCCGCCGAGCCCAGACAGACAGACACGAGAGAGAGATGAGAGAGAGAGAGAGAGAGAGGAGAGAGAGAGAGAGAGAGAGAGAGAGACGCCGGTGAAGTTAATATAAGGGATTTAAAAAACAAACCCGTAAAAACAAAGTTTTTGACTATAAATCCCTTATATATGAGACATAACTAACAGTAGTGATTATTTTTAAACATTTACAGACTGACACTGAGTGATGTCCCTTGTCTTTAATAAATGGGGGGTGGGATGTGAGGGGGTGTCGGCACGACGGTCGTCGTCAACACGACGGTCGGCGTCAACTCAAACTCACGTGGAACCTGAATTAAAAAAAAACAAACAAACAGTGAATTTTGAATTACACACCTCATATAAGGATAAACTAAAAATGCATTAATTTAATTATGGTACGTTCGATCGATCTGAAATTTTGATACGATGCATTGTTAGGTTCGACGGGTCCGTGTGCCAAATTTCAGTTTGATCGGATCATGGGAAATGGGTCATTTTTGACTTCTGTTTTTCCGCCCGCGAGCCCAAGACAGACAGAGAGAGAGAGAGAGAGAGAGAGAGAGGAGAGAGAGAGAGAGAGAGAGAGAGAGAGAGAGAGAGAGAGAGAGAGAGAGAGAGAGAGAGAGAGAGACAGAGAGACAGAGACGGCGGTGAAGTTAATATAAGGGATTTAAAAATGAGAAAAAACCAAACTATTTTAAACTTAATTAGCGTTGGGTGAACGTGCGTACTGTCCTGACAGTTGATCGGCTGTCATGACAATTCATTGACTGTCAGGACTGTTCATTGACTGTCGGAATAGTTTATTGTCTATAGGGATAGTTTATTGAGTGTCTGGACAGTTCATAGTGTGTCAGGACAGCTCATAGCGTGTCAGTACAATTAACTGATTCAAGACAGTGTATTGACTGACATGAAAGCTCATTGACTGACATGACAATTCATTTATTGTCAGTGCGGTTTATTGAATGTCAGGACGGTTCATTGACTAACATCAGCTCATTGACGGTCAGGATAGTTAATTTACTGTCAGGACAGATCAAATAGTGCTTCTATCTTTAGATGCCTTGTTTACGCCATCGGTGGTCGGGTGACACGAAAGTAGGATTTTCAGTAAAAAAAAATAAATCATTTTTGAATGAAATCTAGCAACTTCGCGTTTGAGAGGGTTTATGCGTTTCACGTTTTTATTCGTTTTTTTTAAAAATTGCAATCCGCTTTGTATCAGGAGTTGAGTTTGTGCAACATTATTATCATTTGATAAAATATTTTAATCTCTCCACATCGTTATGTTTATTCACAAATAATTAGTTTAAAAAAAACAACACCCAATTTCATCAGGTCGGATCCATGATGATGCCGACACTGCCGATACTGACAGTTTTTCTCGCCTTCTGCAACAGCGTCGTGTTTGCCGCGGTATTTCGTGAGAACGAGTGTGATTTTGTCAGGTGTGCGGCAGTCACCAATTGCGATGGGATGGTGATCGCCCGCGCGCGGTTACCTTGTTTGCTATGATATATGCACTAGACCCCTCAGTAAGTTGGACCTTAGGGGCCGTCCATAAAGTACGTCACGCTATTATGACCATTTTTAACCCCCCCTGTCACAAACTGTCACAAATCTCGGAACCCCCTCCCCCCTGAAGTACGTCACACCTTCGAACCAAAATAATTTTTTTTACTAACAAAATAATTAAAATTTAATATCAAACACCGTGACGTCATGCATGGCCGGATCCCCCTCCCCCTGTCACAAACTGTCACACTTTCCTACACCCCCTCCCCCTCTCTGGAGCGTGACGTACTTTATGGACGGTCCCTTATTTGTACGTGGGAACCCGCAGTGGGCTGGATTATTTTTGGTGCGTGAGAGCCGTCTTTGAGTTAAAATTTAAAAAAAAACGTGAGATTTTACCACCTTGATAATGTTTACAATCTTGACTTTAGTTTAGTAAAGCATTTGAAATTAATACATGCGTCATCTGTTGAGCATGAGTGACGTATTGGTGATCGTTTCAAGTGGTTGAGCCAGTCGGTTTTCAGTGTCAAGACGAATAACTACTGTGACTACGTGACAGGCACTTGTATAAAAAAACTAACAGTAAGTTTGAGAGCTTAGCTCCTCGTAAGGCCCGGGCCCGGGAGCCCACACGTTTACATCGGTTATTTTTCCAAAGCGGATTAATTCCAAACCTTAACAGTTCTTCTTCGGAAGCTTCTGTCTAATGGGGATTTCAAATGATTCTCTTTATTTTAATAGTGATGTAAAAGATTTCATTGAGAAATGTTGGAGGTATGTGTTAAACGATATATAGTTTTTTTTTGTAGGTGCAACATAATCAGTTCTTATAAATACATTTGCCTAATACTTTCATCTAATGAAACAAATATTTATCAATTTCCAGTAGACTTGATATCAGCTAAAACAATTTTTGCTGTCGACCTGCGAAAAACACGATATTGTCTTCATGACTGTCCAATATCAAAAGAGTAAATACAAAAAAAAATGATAACATTGCAAATAGCTTGTGTTAATTTGTTTGTGAAGATCTAATTTTGTTCTTAATGTTTTTAATAAAGCGAAACAAGTCAACTGAAGTCAGCATATAACTTTTATAAGACAGCTTCAATTCTATGGAAAACAAAATAAGCAAACAAATTGTGTAATGAAAACAATAAATTTGAGCTTTATTTTTAAACTAGCAAAATCCCCGCGCTCCGCTGAGGAAGCGTTAAAAACCCGTTTCACACCAATTCAAAACACCAATAGATTTAAGTCTGAATCATGATTGATATACGTGTTTGTCAATATTTGTCAAGGTCGTGTAAAATAAAATGGGTACTAAAAGGACATTACGGGCCCCCGTGCAAAATGGATGCAGTATGTGCATATCTCATAAGGTCTGAGGATTTCAATCTAGGTCATGATAGAGAAATGTGACTATATTTATATAAATTATTTTTAAGGTAAAAAAGCTTTAAATTTTTACGAAAAACAATATTTTAGGTCCCGGCCCCAAAGGAACAGACGCTAGAAGTTCATTACCCTATATAATTTTATATTATTTTTAAAATCAAATTTGGGCATTGTTCATCCATTTACCTAGTAGCCACATTTTAAATTACCTTTTATCTAACTAATGTTAAAATATGGCATACGGGCCCCCAGCCCCGAATAAGTGGTGTTTTTAAAACTTTTACTTTTAATGCCAGAAACCTTCGATGGAGCGTACCCAAAAACTTCCTAAAGTTTAATGGCCGTGGGATGAATAAAACACATTTACAATTAATATGACTTTAAAAAAAAATAAGGGCCGGGGTAATATGTATAGTTCAAAACAACAGACCCCCGGCCCCCAGTAAGTGTTAATTTAAATAGTTTTTATCACCTGGTATCATCACGGAAGTGTTCTTATCAACTACTCAGAGTTTCATGCTTCTACCTACACGGGAAATATGAGAATTTGTGATTTTCAGTTTTGATATAGCTCATTTAAGGAAAAACTTCATTTGGGCCCCCGGCCCCCAGTCTTTGATTATTTAAATACTTTTTTTGCCTGTTAACATCGCGGAAGTGTACTCAACAACTTCACAAAGTTTCATGCTTCTGCCTACTCGCAAAATATGAGAATTAGTTATTTTTCATTTTGATATGGCCCATATAAAGAAAATAATTGTTTTGGACCCCCGGCCCCCATGAGTGTGAATTCTAAAATTCTTTTAGGCCAAGTATCGTTGCAAGAGGCTACTCAACAACTTTCCAAAGTTCCAACTAACTACACGGGAAGTTGGAGAATTAGTGAGTAGTCAGTTTTTTATAAAAGAAAAAAACTACATTTGAGCCCCCCGGCCCCCAGTAAGTGATAATTTAAATATTTGTTTCGCTTGTTACCATCGCGTAAGTGTACTTATCAACTCCTTAGAGCTTCATCCTTCTACCTACACGGGAAATAGGAGAATTAGTGATTTTTAGTTTTTATATCGCTAATATAAGGAAAAAACTTCATTTGGGCTCCCGGCCCCCAGGAAGTGATAATTTAAATATTTGTTCTTCCGTTACAATTGGGGAATTGTAACCAACAACTTCCCAAAGTTTCATGCTTCTGCCTACTCGGGAAATAGGAGAATTACTGATTTTCAAATGATTGTATAGCCCATAGAAGGAAAAAAAAACATTTAGGGCTCCCGGCCCCCATGAAGGTGAATTTTAAAATTATTTTTCGCCATTTGTTGCCATTTTTTGACAACTTCCCAAGGTTTCATGCTTCTACCTACACGGGAAATCCGAGAATTAGTGATGAGTCAGTGAGTGAGTGAGTCAGGGCTTTGCCTTTTATTAGTATAGAAGAAGATAACTCGACAGTAGACATTTGGGCATTATAATGCTTCATCAATACAATAAACATAAAATACTTACTTACATAAGTCATATTGAAATTCTTAAAACATACTATATCATAAAATATAAACAAAAGAAACACAACAAAAACAATGACACAGGATATAGGAAAAAGGAGGAAGTATCAAAAGTTACAGTGAAAACCATAAGGGGAAAAATGATTTTGCAGTTAGGTAAACTAATGAATTTCGTTAACTCCATGTGGAGCAAACGACCCAAATCGTTTTATAAATCTATTTTGCATGTAGATCCTATCATTGGTATTGCTATCAAACAAAACCTTAGGCTTTATAAAAAGGAACTTTAACAAATGTAATAGAGATATAAAACTAAAATGCTACCTCACTTTGGTGAGACCTGTACTAGAATATGCATCTTCTGTATGGGACCCATCCACCAAAGAAAACATTGATAAACTAGAACAAATTCAAAAAAGAGCTGCCAGATTCATTACTGGAGAATATTCGAAACTGACAAGAATAACACCATTAGTTAAATCATTAAACCTTGAAACACTAGAGGATAGAAGAACCAAGAGCAAAGTAGTAATCATACATAAAGCAATAATTCTAATTTAGAAATACAACACAAAGATAACTTAATACAACCCTCAGATAGACATAAGGATAAAAACACCTTTCTTATTCCGTATGCAAGAACAAACACATACAAGTTTTCCTTCTTCCCGTCCGGAATTCGGGCGTGGAATGGGTTGCCTGAAGAATCCAGGAAAACCAACACTTTATCAACATTTAAATCCCTAATAAAAATGCAGGACTAAACACAAACCATAGATAAGCGTAGGACGCAACAATCTTCTGTATAGAAGGAGCGTCTGTAAACAGATAAGATAAGATAAGATAAGATAAAATACCAGTTACTGCAATATCTGAAATGCCGTCATGGTCAACATTGTTAAAATAAAATGTTTAGACACAAGACATTGAGCCTTTTTATTTATATTACACAGGTATTCGCTAAACCGATCTCCAAGACGACGACCTGCCTCGCCCACGTAAATTTTATTACATCTCTTGCAAAGAATTGCATAAATCACGTTGCGACTTGTGCAAGTGAATACATTTTTTGTTATGAATTTTTACAAGAGGGAAAGAAATTTGGTTAATTTCAATCACATATGGACAAGTTTACGGTTAAGATTACACACTTTTTGTTTTTGTTCCAATATGTGCTTTCATTGTGGGACGGTCACTTCTTACAAGTATATATTTGAGGCTCCCATCTCTCCGGAAAGCACAAATAGGAGGTGTTTTGAAGATCTGCTGAGTTAGAGTGTCAGCCATGAGGATTGGTCGGTTTTTGAGCATCACCTGGCGGGCTTTAAAATTATGGGGATGAAAAGTTAAAATAAATTTGGATGGATCACATTGAACAGAAACGGATGATATGAACGTGTCCTGTTTGGTCATGCCTTTAATTCGATTGACAGCAGTTATTAAAACTGTTCTCGGGTATGAACTCATTGAAAAAAAATCCAGCATTTGATTAATTTTCTCAGAAATTTCTGCCTCATCACTGCAGAGCCTTTTAAGTCTCAATCAGAATTTAAATATTATTTATATAAGTACGTATTTTATGTTTATTGTACTGATAAAGGCAATAGGCTAAAGGTCTACTGTCATGGATCAACCTACACAATTCCCGTAATGGATGTAATGCTTCTTGGATGTAATGCTGATTTATTCAATAGTGCGCACCAAAAATAACTCTTTTCGATCGTTCCGCATAATATTGTTCAATATGATAATAAATGAATGAAATAAAAATGAATAAAAATAAATTAAAGTTCTGTATTACGTTATTTTTTAATCTGATGCGTATTTATTTTGAAAACTTCCGTCATTTTTGACGGGTGATACGCTAGTTTTAAAAGTTAAGCTCAAATTTATTGTTTTCATTACACTATTTGTTTGTGTACTTTGTATTTTATCTAAAAAAGCTTCATCGCAGTCCCATTCTAAATATTTCAATTCTTTGGAGTAATGGAGACCCTGACATGACTGGGAAAATTCTAGTTAAAGAAAACAACAAATAAATACAAATCACAAACGCTTTTATCATGGGAATCGAACCCTTCTCCATCGTCTCATCTAAACAGCCCCCGACACCGCTAAACCATTCAATCATAGCAGCTTCTAGCCTCAAGCAATTGAGAGTTTTGTGGACTAACGGAAGCAGAGAGTTAATGATATTTGTATCAGATACTCATACAATGATAGAGTTTTGTGGACTGATGGAAGCAGATAGCTGATGGAGGAGCGTATCAGATACTCACACAATGATAGAGTTTTGTGGACTGATGGACGCAGATAGCTGATGGAGGAGCGTATCAGATACTCACACAATGATATAGTTTTGTGGACTGATGGACGCAGATAGCTGATGGAGGAGCGTATCAGATACTCACACAATGATATAGTTTTGTTGACTGATGGAAGCAGATAGTCGATGCAGGAGTGTTTCAGATACTCATACAATGATAGAGTTTTGTGGACTGATGGAAGCAGGTAGTTGATGTGTGAGTGTATCAGATAGTTATTTTAAAATTTATATTTTTACTTTCTTACTCGACGCCAATTTTGCAGGCAGTTTCGTACCGATGATAAAACAATGTATCAAAATTGCAGATCGATCGCATGTACTGTAATTAAATTATTGAATTTTTAGATTATTTTATTTATTTCTATGTATCGTGTTATTTTTTGAGATAGAGTGTACCGGTGCGTATTATATTGAACAATCTTTCTGTCACGCAATAAGTTGCGTATTTTATTGACAACACTTTTTATAAACATATTCCTGATCGGTGCGCATTATATTAAACATGTTTTACGACACAACTGCAATTTTGTATTTTTGGATGGTCTTGCGCTGCGTATTATAATGAACATTTTTTAAATTATGTCGCACGTAAAGGATTTATAGTCAAAAACTTGGTTTTTTAAGTTAAAAAAAAATTAAATCCTTTATATTAACTCATGGTTTCTGTTTGTTTGGTTGATTGTTTGCTTGCTTGCTTGCTTGTCGCCAAAACTTTGGAACGATTTTCAACCCACTTTCTCGTAAGCTAGCGAGCAGAAATTTTGCAGGCAGTTTTGTACCGATGATAAAAACAATGTATCAAAATTGCAGATCGATCGCATGTAACGTAATTAAACTATTGAATTTTTAGAATATATTATTTCATCTATATGTATCATGTTACATTTTTTTGCTATAGCGTCGCGGTGCGTATTATATTGAACGACCTTTCCTGTCGCGCAATAAGGTGCGTATTGTATTACCAACACTTTTTATAAACATATTCCTTAACGATGCGCATTATATTAAACACGTTTTACGATACAACTGCAATTTTTATTTTTGGATGGTCTTGCGCTGCGTATTATAATGAACATTCTTTTAGTTATGTCTCGTACATAAAGGATTTATAGTCAAAAACTTATTTTTTTTACGTTTTTGTTAATTAACAATAATGTTGACGAACGTTTTAACTGAGCGCTCTTTTTCTCAGTTAAAACGTACAAAATACTAAGCAGATCGATAATGAAATAAGAAAGGCTTGATTCCTTATCTTTGCTGATGATTGAGACAGACATTTTGCGCAAAATTAACTTCGATGATGTACTTTGCCAGATGTAAATCTAGAATAAATAATTTAAAAATTTTAATGTTTGCTTTCTCTGACTTTCTCATCTATTACAAGTACAAAAGATACTAGTACAAACATATGTGTTAACAGCGGCGTCACTAGGGTGGGTGTCATCCAGTTTGGTAGGTTATTGTTTCACCCCCCTCACAACTTACCCCATAGACCTCCTCCGAGTATGCCAATGCCAAATAACGAGGCATACAGAATTTTACCCTTTGGTGTCACCCGGTGCAGTCCGCACCTACGGCAATCCCTTGTGACGCCCCTGTGTGTTAACAACTGTTTTGTTTGTTAGTTTGTTTGCTTAATAATGAACACAACAGCTGTCAGTGTGGGATCGGAGCAGAAAGGGGCACCTATGTGGGTTTGTGCCTCGGACACCAAGATGGCTTAATACGGCCCTGCCTAACATTATCCATTGCTTCTGTCTATTAATGAATTTTACATGACTTTTTTCATATGTTAAGATTGCTTTTGTTTTCGTGATTTGTTCGCAAAAACGACTCAATGCTTGAATGCCAGATTTAAAGAAGCAGGACTGGTATGTGCAGTGTTCTTGCATAAAGAGGAAGAAAATTTTTTCTTTTAAATTAAAAATATCACTGTATCAATATGAGTGCCGTGTTAGAATATTGTTGTGTTGTATTTTCCAGTTAGAATTTAGCGCGTTATGTAATTATAAATATACACCCGTTTATAAATCGTCCAGCTAATTTTTTTTATTAATTTGACTTTCACAGACTGTCACAGACTGTCAGTCAGCAAGTCCACCTTGACAGTCACTCGACATTTACGCAAGTCATTTCACTAGACTTGGGTCGGAGTTTACCCGAGTAACATATGACTTTCCAGACATCGACGCTGTGGGTTTCATTTACGACGTCATCTTGTTGTCCGAAGTGATACTATAAGCCGGGTTGTTAGAGCAGGACTGGTCAACACACAAATGAAGCAGTCGCTTTAACTCCAATACATACTTGGAACAGAAATGAATTTATATTCGTACGCACTTAATTTTTATAAGCACCATAAAATGGTAAAGGCAAAGATATAATTTATTGAAACAAGAAAATCAAAATAAAAAAGCACAATTTTAATTATATTTGAACAAAAAGTAAATTAACTAATACGTCGGAGACCATTGCCGAGGAGCGCACCTCCTGGCGGGAAAAGTGCGTGAGGGCATTCATGTCGCGGAAGCATCCCTCATTGCTTTGAGTGAAGAGAGAAGGGCCAGGAGAAAGGGCAGGGGGGCAGAGAAGTAGGAGTACACGCCATCGTCCCATGAGGACGGACGGTTGCCATACAAATTAACTAATAAAACAAACCCGTAAAAACATAGTTTTTGACTATAAATCCCTTATATATGAGACATAACTAACAGTATTGATTATTTTCAAACCCGACAAACATTTACAGTATGAATCTGCACGCCGGTACTTCGATGGGTCGCATCAACGCGTCAACTCAACCTCTCACGTGGAAAACAAACAATAACAAACAGTGAATTAAAATTACAAACGTTATATAAGGATAAACTAAAAATGCATAAATTTAATTACGGTACTTTCGATCGATCTGAAAATGTGATACGATGCATTGTTAGGTGAGACGGATCCGTTGGCCAAATTTCTGCTCGATCGGATCACGCGAAGTGGGTCATTTTTGACTTTTGTTATTCCGCCCGCCCAAGACAGAGAGACAGACAGAGAGACAGAGACGGCGGTGAAGTTAATATAAGGGATTTAATAAAACAAACCCCGTAAAATAAAAGTTTTTGACTTTAAATCCCTTATATATGAGACATAACAAACAGTATTGATTATTTTCAAACGCGACAAACATTTACAGACTGAATCTGTCTTAACTCAACTTTGCTTCATAACCCTGATGGGGGGGGTGTGGGGGAGAGGGGAAAAGTCTGGTCACCGATCGCTTGACCGAGCTCAGCGTGACACGTAAAATGTAAACAAAAGCACGCCGGTACATCGATGGGTCGCATCAACGCGTGACTGAACAATCACGTGGAAAAAAAACAATAACAAATCAGTGAATTTGAATTACATACGTTATATAAGGATAAACTAAAAATGAATTAATTTAATTACGGTACTTTCGATCGATCTGAAATTTTGATACGATGCATTGTTAGGTGTGTGGACAAATTTCAGCTCGATCGGATCACTGGAAGTGGATCATTTTTGACTTTTGTTTTCCCGCCCGCCCAAGACAGAGAGACAGACAGAGAGAGAGATGACGACAGAACGACAGAGAGACAGAGACGGCGGTGAAGTTAATATAAGGGATTTAAAAAATATGAAGTCTCTTTGTCCATGTCAATTTCAGCAAACAAAAAAAAACACAAAAAACAAGATGATTAATTTTGGCGGCAGCTTGCCAAGAAGATCGTCAAATGCGATGCATTGTAATAGGGGGATAGAAGTTTCTGGTAAAGACAAAAACAGACAAACAAACTAATAGATAACCACATCATTGATGTAATTAAGGGGACATGTGGTCCAGCGGCATGCGCACTCGGTTGGTGTACCAAAGAACCATGGATTCCAATCTTCGTGACGGCAGAGACTTGTCGCGGGGATAAGTGTGTCCCTGAGTCCACCCAGCTCCGAATCGGTAAATAATAACAGGGAAAAAATGACGCAACACAATCCCCTTAATGCAATTTCTTGTGTCACCTGTCAACAGATCGGCATGGTCTGCGCGTTCTCTTCAGAACGTAGGATGCAAGAATCTTTTGCATTAGAACAGGGGTCGGCGTCCTTTTTTACCCCATTACCCCTAAAATATTTAAATTTATGTTGACGTTAACCACCGAAGTAACGAGTTCCAGCCCACACGACTCGGGGGTTTGGAGGAGAGTTGTAAGCAAACAAGGGTCTGTGGCAAAGCCTCAGCGGAAAATGAATCTGGTGAGTTTTGGAAGCCTGACAAGTGTCTCAAAAGGAATTTGTTAAAGATTTTGAGAATTTTTTTAAATTCAAACGAATCGGGGGATCCATATTTCAGGGTGGAGTTACTTGATAGATCTATAACAGTTTACAGTTGAATATAATGGCTATAACGGTTTTAAGCTTAACGGCAATGGCTATTCTATTAAAGTAATACATCGGGCATGATGCGATAAAGTTGGGTAACAGAAAACTACTTAAAAAACTAACTGAAATTAAACTTTTTATATTGATTAATATCATCAATAATTAATATAAAACACATACATTTCTTCTTTATTTCCCTGTACTGTTCAGTGCTATGAGAAAACATTATACTTCATTTTTTTGACACAATTACATCGAAATTGGGGCGTTACTTGTCAGGTCCAGTTGGCTGATGTCGTCAGGGTCCAATCAATTTCACAGGTTTGTTTTTATGTTCACTAGAGTTAACAATCCTTGTTGCAAAAGGCAAAAACGTTTTGACGGCCTTCTCACGTGCAATGTTGAAAGCCTTTGCAGCATTTGACATCCAAAAAAATGTGTCCGATCTGATTGTCGATCTGATTTGTTTTCAAATTTTATACGTGCCTCATTAATGGATTGACGTTCAATGATGTGTCTCTGAAAACCCTTGAAGCTCATCTGGTACATACGCAATTTCACATCGAAAGGGATCTACAATCTAACTGCCATTATGCAAATTATTTACTGGAAAATAGACAGACGATGGATCATGCAGAGGTTAACTTCAACTTTGGGATTTCTCTCTCTCTCTCTCTCTCTCGCGCGCGCGCTCTCTGTCGCTCTCTCTTGCTCTCTCTCTCTCTCTCTCGCTTTCTCTCACTCTCTTGCTCTCTCTCTCTCACTCTCTCTCTCTCTCTCTCTCCTCTCTCGCTCTCTCTCTCACTCTCTCTCTCTCACTCTCTCTCTCTCTCACACTCTCTCTCTCTCTCACTCTCTCTCTCTCTCTCTCTCTCTCACTCTCTCTCTCTCTCTCTCTCGCTCTCTCTCTCTCTTTGAAAAGCAGAACATCCATGTACACGAACCAACTTAGCTGGAGCTCCATCAACAGACACAGCTATTCAGTCTTCCCAATTTAAATTTACCGTATCATGAGTTTCTTAACTGTATCGAATTCATCAATTCCTTGACATCACAATCCAAGGGGAGAGTCTAACACCCAATCCTCTTCAATTGTTTGAAAACCTTTGTAGCGCGGATTACACAAGTATCTGCGAATTACTAATGACATCAGTGGTCTCATCAAGCTCTTATCAAAGAACGCGGTGGTCGAGTGGCAGCGCACTGGAATGTCGTACCGATGGTCACGGGTTCGAATCCGTGTGAAGGCAAGGGTTTGTTCCCGGGGCCTAGGGCGTCCCTGAGTCACCCCGCTCCGAATGGGTACCTAACACTACATGTAGTTAGGCGGCTGGGTAATGCGTGGAACCCACAAAGCCGTGGCCTGTGAATGCTGCATCACTTGCCAACAGATCATCTGTCATGGTCTGTGGACGCAACTATCTTCTGCATAGAAGGAGGGTCTGTATAGATAAGATAAGATAAGATAACTTACTCACATTTATAGATCGCGTTTTCTGGAATTAACCGATACAAAAGTGGGCTTATCTTCCAAGCGTACACGTACACATGACGTATTGTGAATATGTCTAAATAGTTTTACATGTCCCCAATGAATTCATTTTTTATCCCGAATTTACCCCTTTTTTCCAAGCTCTGCAATAGAAACAGCGTCTATTGTGTTAAAATATTATTAGTTATTTTAGTGACATATTTAGCCACCTCAATCATTTTAGACCAATCAATTGTGGTTTTCGACTTAGCTTAAACCTTACAAACTTAATACAACTCTGCTCATTAGAAAATATTACAGGCCACGTCATTTAATTTAGTGCTTCTCAAAGAAGGGGTTCCGCGGACCAGTGCCGGGGCCCGGGGCCTTAAATGTTGTTTCTTATGTAAGCTTTATGTTGCAGTGGGGCCCAGGGCATAAGTTAAATCGTGTACGTACGGTAAGATGAGCCTCGTTTGGACTTCAATTGATTCCTCCCCCACCCCCTTTTTATTCTTCATGGTCCCAGACCCTATCGTCCTGACCATTATAGAAGGGCGTAGATCGAACAATGTAAATGTGACGAGGTGGCTTAGGGACAAGACGATTTTTTGGCCGTGAATGGCTGACAAGATCTGACTACTCCTCCCTCAACATCTCTCCGACCCCCTCCTGTTCCCTCACCAATCATCTCCCCATCCCTCTCCTCCTTCCTCGCCATCTATGCTAACCCCTTCTCCTCCCTCATCAACAATCTCCCCACATTCTCTTCTCCACCCTCACCAACCATCTCCCCATTGCACTTCTTCACCCTCTTCAACTTAATCTCCTTACCTCTCCTCCAATTTGCCAAGTTTTCATTCGCGTCTAAAAATCATTCATTGACATTGATTATCTCGTCGTACGACACCTGTGTGCAGTGAAAGCTTTTGTATATTTTTTATTGTCTTTACATTAACATTCTTAGCGGCAGCTATAGAAGGCTTTGAGCCAACTATTGTGCCCGACAAGTTGAATAAGAATCAATCGTGACGTCCCCCGTAGGTCCACGTGGCAGTCTCAAATTATTGTGGGCGAGGGAAAGACCGACAACTGGCCAGAGCTGAGGTGTTAAACGCTGTAGCTTTGGGTAGATGAAATGACCACGCGTGCAGGTGGCCTGGATGTTGGGGAAAGGGGGGCAGGTGAGTAGTGGGGTTTTGAACTGAGAAGATCCAACCCGGCAGAAGTCTTAATAAAGGAGTGTGGGGGGGGGAAGGCAGAAATAGATGATTGACGGATCGCAGAGAGGGGACCAATAGATTATTTTTTGGACGAGTCGAGGCTTGGGGACTAGGGAGTTGGTTATAGGACGTGACCAACAACGGACACGGACAGATTGTGAGTGGACAGTTTGAAGCAAGAGAAAGTGAAGCGAGTAATTGGTGTAATGTGAAAGTGTAACCAGTAAACCAATAAACTGAAGTGATTAGTGTAATATCTTGATTTTTGAGATTGAGAACAAGAGCAGAAGAGCAGCGAATTGTGGCTAGATTATACGGAATGAGTGAAAAATAAACAACCCCGTAAAAACAACATTTTTGACTATAAATCCCTTATATATTAGACATAATTAAAAGTATTGATTATGTTCAAACGCGACAAACATTTACAGACTGAATCTGCCTTAACTCCCCATTGCTGTATAACCCGGGGGGGTGGGGGGTTTGGGAGAAGGTAAAGGTCTGGTCACCGATCGCTGGACCGAGCTCAGCGTGACACGTAAAATGTAAACAAAAGCACGCCGGTACATCGATGTGTGGCGTCAACGCGTGAACTCAACTGGCACGTGAAAGAAAAACAATAACAAACCGTGAATTTGAATTACATATGTTATATGGATATAAACTAAAATGCATTAATTTAATTACGGTACATTCGATCGATCTGAAATTTTGATACAATGCATTGTGAGGTGACACAAGTCTATGTGTCAAATTTCAGCTCGATGGCATCATGAAAAGTGGGTCATTTTTTGACTTTTGTTTTTCCGCCCGCCCGCGAACGACAGGGATCACGACAGAGATGACAGAGAGGCAAGTTGGTGAAGTTAATATAATGGATTTAATAATAAAACAACCCCGTAAAAACAAAGTTTTTGACTATAAATCCCTTATATGTGAGACAGAACTTAAAGTATTGATTGTGTTCCAACGCGACAAACATTTACAGCCTAAAACTGAGTGAACTCCTCCTCCACGAGATGTGGTCATCGATGGCTTGCGTGAATTCAAGTGACCCGTAAAAAGTAAACAATAGCGAACGCTACATAATATAGTTTATATATAAGATAAACTAAAAAATGCATTAATTTAATAACTGTAAGTTCGATCGATCTGAAATTTAGATACGATGCATTGTTAGGTAACATGAGCCTGTGTGTCGAATTTCAGCTCGATGGCATCACGGAAAATGGGTCATTTTTTGACTTTTGTTTTTCCGCCCGCCCGACGACGATCGACAGAGAGAGAGACGGCGTTTAAGTTAATATAAGGGATTTAAAAATATTGTCCCACGAGTACCAAGGTTTTCTACAATATTAAAAGACATAAACTTTACACAAAAAATTCACTGTTTATAACAGCTGACAAAAGAATCTTAAAACAAATATTCCCAAAACCCACTTACCTCATCTTCTTGACTCACCGCTCCACAAACCGTCCACAATCTTCTTGTCAACCTCTTCTTCGACTGCAACCTTAATCCATTTCTGAATCTCATCCTCAACCATCTACCCATCTCTCCCTTCAACCTTCACCAACCATCACCCCTTATCTCCTTTTCCCCTACCAACCATCTCCTCATCCCTCACCACCTCCATAAACAACCGTCTCCCCATCCATCTTTTCGTCCCGCACAAACCATATATCCATCGCTCTCATTTCTCACCAACCAACTCCCCATCCCTCTCCTCCTCCCTCACCATCTCTCCACTTCCCTGATCCACCCTCATTAACCATCTCCCCATCACTCCTCCTCACTCACCAACAATCTCTCCATCCATCCTATTCCCCAACCAACGATATTCCCATCTGCTCCTCCGCCCTCCCAAACCATCTCCCAAAATCTCTCCTCGTCCCACACAAACCATCTCACCATCCTTTTCCTACACCCTAATAAACCATCTCCCCATCCCTCTTTTCCACCCTCACCAACAATCTCCCCATCGCCTTTCTTCACCCTCTTCAACTTACTCTCCATCACTCTCCTCAACTTTTCCCAGTTTACTATCGCATCTAGAAAGAATTCATTGATATTGATTATCACGACTTACGACACCTGTGTGCAGTGAAAGCTTTTGTCTATTTTTAAATCCTTTATATTAACTCGTGGTGTCTGCGGCCGACCGACCGACCTTGCTTGCTTGCTTGCTTGCTTGTCGCCAAAACTTTTGATCGATTTTTAACCCACTTGCTCGCAAGATAGCGAGCTGAAATTTTGCAGGCAGTTTCGTACCGATGATAAAAACAATGTATCAAAATTTCAGATCGATCGCATGTACCGTAATTAAATTATTGATTTTTTAGATTATTTTATTTATTCCTATGTATCATGCTATTTTTTGAGATAGAGCGTCGCGGTGCGTATTATATTGAACAACCTTTCTGTCGCGCAATAAGGTGCGTATTTTACTGACAACACTTTTTATAAACCTATTCCTGATCGGTGCGCATTATATTAAACACGTTTTACGACACAACTGCAATTTTGTATTTTTGGATGGTCTTGCGCTGCGTGTTATAATGAACATTCTTTTAGTTACGTCTCATACGTAAAAGGATTTAAAGTCAAAAACTTGGTTTTTTACGGGTTGTTTTTATTATTGTCTTTACATTAACATTCTTGGCGGCGGCTATAGAAGACATTGAGACAACTATGGGGCCAGACAAGTTGAAAAACAAACAATTGCTACGTCACCTGTTGGTACACGTGGCAGTCTCAAATCTGCATGTTAATTTTAGCAAAAATAAAAGTAAGTAGTTTTGGTGACGGCTTGACGAGAATATTGTCTTACGCCATGTACTGCAGTTTAGTTTACACATTGCTTGGTAAAATAACAACAGGCAAAAGAACGAAAAATAAACAAGAACATCGTCGATGTAATTAAGCAAGCATGTTGTCAAGTGGCATGCGCTCTCGGCTGGCACGGAGAGTCACGGTAGAAATTTGTTCCCATGGCTAAGGATGTCAAAGAAACGAATGAAATATTTTTTTTAATGAAATTTTTTGAAAAGCGCATTGTCCAAATAAAAGCTTTTCTGAATTGTATGCCCTACAATTTATCTCTATATATATAAGACGCATTTGTTGTCTGGATGTCTGTCTGTTCCCTAATAACTCAAGATCCAGATAACCAAATAACGTGAAATTTGGTACACGTACACAAAATTATACCGGAAAGGTTATTAAACAGGTTTCGTTCAAAATATATAAAATACTGGGGGCCGGGGGCCCAAAATGTAGTAATTCCTTATATGAGCTATATAAAATAAAAATTATTGAAAATTAAGACGTAAAATAATGACGCAAAATAATAAACATTTTGGTGTCGAGATTAACAAGAAGGCAACTATCGCCATAAAATAATTGTTTTGTTAATGTTGTTGCTTTGTTGTTGTTGCTTTTGTTGTTGCTTTTGTTGTTGTAGTTGTTGTTTTGTTGTTGTTGCTTTGTTGTTGTTGCTGTTGTTGTTGTTGTTTTGTTGTTGTTTTGTTGTTGATGTTTTTGTTGTTGTTTTGTTTTTGTTGTTTTTGTTGTTGTTTTGTTTTTGTTGTTGTTTTTGTTGTTGTTGCTGTTGTGTTGTTTCTGTTGTTGTTGCTTTTGCTGTTGTTGCTTTTGTGTTGTTTTTGCTGTTGTTGTTGTTGTCCACATCCCTTGCCCTGCGACGACAATGCCCTTCATGTTGTTGTTGCTTTGTTGTTGTTGCTGTTGTAGTTGTTGTTTTGTTGTTGTTGCTTTGTTGTTGTTGCTGTTGTTGTTGTAGTTGTTTTGTTGTTGTTTTGTTGTTAATTTTGTTGTTTTTGTTGTTGTTTTGTTTTTGTTGTTTTGTTGCTGTTGCTGTTTCTGTTGTTGTTTTTGTCGTTGTTGCTGTTGTTGTTGCTGTTGTTGTTGTAGTTGTTGTTTTGTTGTTGTTGGTTTGTTGTTGTTGCTTTGTTGTTGTTGCTGTTGTTGTTGTAGTTGTTGTTTGTTGTTGTTTTGTTTTTGTTGTTTGTTTTTGTTGTTTTGTTGCTGTTGTTGTTTTTGTTGTTGTTGCTGTTGTTGTTAAACCCGGGAGAAGCCGGGTACTTGCCCCTAGTTAAGAAATAAAACACTTTGTGTTTTTAAATTATCGGTACATACTTCTGCATTAAAAATATTGGTGCATTTAAATTTTAAAATGAAAAGATTTTCATTAACAACTGGAGCTTGGAAGAGCTTTGTAAGCCGCCCCCCCCCAACCAAGGGTCTGGGGCTAAGCTCCAGCTGAAAATGAATCTGGTGAGTTTTAGAAGCCTGACAAGTGTCTAAAAATGAACTTGAAAAGGATTGCGAGTAGATACTTTCACTCAAACGAAACGGAATATTCATATTTCATGGTGAATTTATTTGATAAAATTATAAAAGTTTACAGTAAAATATAATGGTTATAAAGTAATGGGGGTGAGCCTGCAATCAGCTTTTAAATTAGTAAATGTATAACATATAAATATGTTAAGTGTTATACATTTACTATAATGGTTATAGCGGTTTTAGACCTAACGGCACTGGTCATTCTATTATAGTTATAAATCGGACGTGATGCGATAAAGTTGGGTAACACAAAGTTACTTAAAAAACTAACTGAAATTATAAATTAATATAAATTAATATCATCAATAATTATTTTCAAACACAGAGTTTTCTACTTAAAATCTCTTTACACTTCAGTTCTGTGATAAATGATTATACTTCATTTTGACACAGTTACATCAAAGTTGGAGCGTTTGATGTCAGGGCAAGTTGGATTCTGTCTTCAGGGTCCAATCGATTTCGAAACTTTGTTTTTATGTTCACTAGATTTGAAAATCCGTGTTGAAAAAGGTACGTTGTTGCAAAGGCAACAACGTTTTGACGGCCTCCTCACGTGCAATGTTGAAAGCCTTTAAAGCATTTGACATCAGAAAATGTTTCAGATCTGCTTTGTTTGCACATTCAATGCGTGCCTCATTATTGGATCGAAGTTCAAGAAGTGTCTCTGCAAATCTACAAAGGTCATATCGTACATTTACAATGTAACTTGGAAACGTATCTCTAATCCAAATCTATGGCGAATTAAAGTGGGGGGGGATGAACGGGCTAAAGCCAAGGGCCCCCAATGATTTTAGGGCCCCAAAAATTATACTGTATAACAGAGGTGAGCAAATGTTTGCATGAATCCCTGAAAATATCATAAATAAATTAATGAAAATATAATATATTTATCACAAGAAATGTCGAAGAGTGTGAAATACTAGAAATCGTCATCGTTTGAAATAGTATCTAAAAACTATTATGCAGGAAAGAGGAAATATCGCTAAGGAAAACACGAAGATGCCGGCTTTAAAGAATCAAGTATACAGTAGGAGAAGGAGGCACAACGCCTTTATTGTACTTTAACATTGTTTAAACGTGTTCATGCGCCAACAGGAGAGCGGTTTGACAGAAATTGGTTATGCTATTGTTCAAAAACTAGTGGCTGTGTTTATTGTTTTTATACAAATCGATGTCACAGAAAGTGATCAAGCTTACAAGTGACTTCAATAATTGGAAGCATGCTCATGAAATGCTTTGGAGTCATGAAAACTCTAAGCAACATCTTGATGCAACGGCAGAACTATGTAGTCGTAAATCATGCATTCAAATCAACTCTAATCTTTCCAAGCAATTTTAAAGTGAAGTCCAATATTGGAAAAAAGTTCTTATGAGGATAGTAAACGTTATATAATTTATTTGTATTTGTAGTCTTGCATTATATGGCAAGAATGAACTGTTTGGCTCACCGAGCAATGGTAACTACCTCGGAAAACTGGAACTACTGATTCAGTTTAACACGCTTCTTGCTGAACATACCTGCCAACTTGGAAATAAAAGAAGTGGAAATGCGTCTTATATTTACTCAACTATCTGTGAAGAGTTGATTAAACAGATGGTGAAATAAAATCTGCAAAGTACTTCTCGATATCTGTAAACTCTACGCCAGATGTTATGCATGTAGACCAGTTAACATCGGTCATCCGATATGTTGCACAATCTGGTCCTATTGAACAATTCATCAAGTTTATACCAATGTATTCCCATACTGGATCAGAAATTGCCCAAATTATTCTCAATTTTTTGGAAGAAAATGACATTTAAAATTCAAATTCAAGATTGCTGTGGACAGTAATACAATAATGCTGCAAGTATGATTGGTAAGTAAAACGGAGTCCAGGCTATCCTTTGTGAGAAGTGCAGTTTTGCTCATTATGTGCCGTGCATAGCTCATTCCCTTCATTTGGTTGGGAAAATTGCAGCAGGAGGTTGTCCTGCTGCAACCAGATTTTTTTTGTGCCTTCTGCAAAATCTATATTCCTGGCTTGTTGCATCTACTCATCGTTGGAGGTACATAAAAAACACCTGAAAGTGTTATCTGTTAACAAAGCCTTGTTTGACAAAAGATGGTCAGTCCGACATGATGCTGTAAGGTCTGTTAATAAATCTTACCATGAGAATATTGCAGCACTGGAAGAATAAGCAACTGACGAAAATCAGCCGCGTGACAGTCTTCTTGAAGCAGATGGATTTCGGAAGGAACTTGAACAACTGAAAGTCACTATTTTACTTAAATTTTGGGACGCAATTTTAGAAAGAGCTCAGAAAACGAATGTATCCCTTAAGAAGGCTTAAATATCCTTGAGTTCAACCTTCCATTTGTTGAAATCTCTCGTTGAGTTTGTTAACTGACAGCTTTCTGAATTTGATTCCTATGAAGAAAAAGGAAAGGACACGTCCGTGGAGAAAGAGTATATCTTCAACACGATCAATAAAGAGAAAGTGTCGGTTTGATGAAAGGCCATAAGCCGAAACAGCATTTTCCCCAAGACAAAAAATAAAGATCGAGGTATTTCTGGTAATCATTGACAAACTCTCTTCAGCCCTACAACATCGGTTAGATGTATATAAAGAAATCCACGATAAATGTGGCTCCCTTACAAACCTAACTTAGCTCAGGAATGACCCAATCCGATGGGCAGCAATCGAGTTAATGAAGAATATTCAAGTGATCTTTTCGAAGACTGCTTTTCTTAAGAATTAGTCCAATTTTCAAAGCCCTTCAAAAAATTTATTGTCCAGCCCCAGGCTCAGGGTCAGGGTCAGGGTCAGGGTCAGGAAGATGAAGAAGCACAATGTGCAACTCAAAAATGTTGCCGTTTTTTGAATGAGCAAAAATTTACACAGTCCTTTCCAAATGTACAAATCGCTATTGGCATCTGTCTCTCAATGATGACATCCAACTGCAGTGGAGAGTTCAAAGTTGAAAAGAATAAAAAATGAAGTTAGAAGTTGCATGTGACAACAAAGACTGAGTATTCTCTCTCTAATGAGCATTGAAAAGGAACTTGTAATATGTATTCGCATTTATAGATTGCGTTTTCTGGAATTAACCGGTACAAAAGTGGGCTTATCTTCCAAGCGTACACGTACACATGAGGTATTGTGAATATGTCTAAATAATTTTACATGTCCCTAATGAGTCTGCATTACCCCCTAGAATTCCCCCTTTACCCCGAATTTACCCCTTTTTGCCTTGTCCTGCAATAGAAACATGCGTCTATCGTGTTAAAAAAATTACTTATTTTAGTGACATATTTAACCACCTCAATTATTTGAGACCAATCAATTTTGGTTATCGACTTAGCCTAAACCTTAAAACTTAATACGCCTCTGCTCATTAGAACATATTACAAGCCACGTCATCTCATTCAGTGCTTCTCAAAGTGGTGGTGCGCGGACCAATGCCGGTCCATGGGCCATCCGATGCCGGTGCGCAAAAGTTACCAAGAAAGGGTATTTTGCTACCACGTCAGTACAGGGAAAATAGTTCACCGGTCCCTGGTGCAATGTAAAAATTCCTGCCAGTCCTCCACACTAATAATTTTGAGAAGCACTGATCTTATTATCATTTTTTGTATAAAAGATACAGGAGCTGTGGCTGCTGTATTTTTAACCAATCGTTTGGTCCGATCTCTCTCTCTCTGAGCACACCAGGCGATTTCCGTAAGTTCTGAATTATTGTATTTCACAAATTTCTTGAAGTCTTAGCCCCTGATAGAAAGTATATAATGAAGATTCCCATTACACTGAGGCCACTTTATTATGACGGTAACGTTGTATTTTTTAAGAATTCGGGATGCAAATTGTGATAAAAAGTTAACATTCCATGACAATTTAAAACATTCATTGAAATTGCGGGAAAGCACACAGGAATATAATTCAATGTTTAAGGTTTTAAAATATTTTTGGTTCGTTTTTAAATTATAATTTTTTTTAAAACAATATTAACAAAATGCAAACAAGACATTCTTTCTAAACGGCAATTATCATGTTTGTACTATAAAACAGTACAAGTTTATAACAACAGACTTAATGACCTTGACACAAGGAATGTTCAGTTTTTTTTCATCACGTGTTTCCTAGGGGTATACTCTTGTAAGGTCAAGGCTGAACTAATGATGTCATACATGTTGAAGCTGGTGACGGTTCTGTTTATTGTTATCGTCCAAAACCAAAGACTCGTAAATGTTGTTCTTGTGTGGTAGAAAACAAGGTATTTTTCATAGATTTTACGTTATTGTAAGCAATTTATCGCTAAAAATATTTTGTTATTGTAAACACAACTATTTCTCTATATTATTTTCGTATGGTCGGAAATAAAATATTTCTCATGTCTTTTGTTATCGTAAAAAATAAAATTTCTCTAAAAATATTTCGTGATTTTAAACAAAATATTTCTCAAATTTCTATTGTTATTGTCCGAAACAAACCAATTATAATAACATTCTTTTGTTATGGTCAAAAAAATCGCGTGTTTGTAATACTACACATTTGTTTATATATTTTTTGCTTGTCAACCTGTTTGTTTCTTGTTTTTTTTTGCTTGTCACTGCTTGGAGGGAGGGTTACAAAACTTTTGCTCTTCCTGCTAGAACTATGTAAACGCCTTTACTTTGAACCCCGCCTGTTGCTACCATTAGCTGCCGACTAGATGTAATTTTAGTCTAAAAACTTTTCACCACTGTGATAATCGGCCTCCCACCCCCACCCTCTCCATCTAGTGTGCTGGCTGTCTGGGCTGTAGGATCTTGTAGAAGTGACCAAATATGCGTCCGTTACATTATTGACTATGTGAGATATGAAGAATTTTGCAGAGATTTTGCCAGAGGCTCTTTTTTAGAAAGTGAGTTTTAACTAGAAGACCGAAATTATCTATAAGAAATAAAATAAGTTAAAACTGAAACTAAATATGTTTTGCTTTTTGAAATGAGGAATAAACAAGACATTTGAAGGGACAGAAACGACTAAAATCCAACAATTAAATGGAACTATTTTCTTGAAATTATTAATAACTAGACTTATACCCGCGCTTTGAAGCGGTAGTGTACTGTTTCAAAAGATTTATTTCATAGGTGAGAAGATGCCAAATGTTTTAAAATAAAAATATCTGTATACATGACGATTTCAGTCCCCCGACCCGAGTATTTGTTTCTTGGTAGTGAAGAAATTGCATTCCCATTTTGTATTTCAAGATACTACCATCCGTTTATAAACGTATGTGCAACAATCACATAAAATTGTTTATAAAAAAAACTTTTGGTAACCAAGCTACAAAGGAAATGGACGAGAGATGTTCAAATCACCATAGATTTTTATGTGTTATCAGGTTTATATGCATTGAGTTTGTTCTACATATGATCCATCAGTTCGGTAACCAAGGTTGAAATGATATTTTTGTAGTAAATATTTATAAACTCGAGAGCATTGGTACTAGGCCCAATATTTTATACTAGATACGTCCCGTGGAGTAGCATACGCAGCAGTCTTGCTCATGGACGCATTGTTGGTCTCAAGACATTCGCACTAAGGCTATATACCTGCCCACCACTCTTCACCACGCTAGCTTGACAACCATAAACTGTGATTGGCCGACCCCAGTGAAGGTCACCCATGTTGGCAAAAAAGAGGAACAGAATGGGCAAAAACACTCATTTTTTAAAAATTAAAAAAATAATGTTTTCACCGGGTCTTGAACCCAGGACCTTCCGCGTGTAAGGCGGATGAGATAACCACTACACTACGAATCACATTATTCGTTATTATTTAAAGGAAACAAACGCAACTGAACGCAAGAACCATTGTTGGTCTCTAGACATGCCAACCATAAACTGATTGGTCGATCCCAGCGAGGGTCAGTCGTCATGCTTGTTTGCACATACTCGCGTTGGTGAATTATATACAGAGATAATGTTGAAGTGCTACTTAACTTTAAGAGGAAATCCTATAGGAATGAGGCTGAAAATGTCAAGTCGAAGAATTAGCGATTAGTGCAGCAAATGGTTAGACTTTCATTGATATATAAATACAATTTAAATCCATTAAAAATATTAAAAATACGTATTAAGGACATATCCAAATGTATGTGAAGATGAAACACTTTTTTTTAATGCGACAACAGGACTTGTATAAAAGTGTATACATTTTGAATTTAATTATGTACTTAATTATTGAGAAAATAATTTCAGTATCACACGAACGGTACATTTTTGAAAAAAAAATAATAATATTAATAAGAAACCCAAATATAGTTACTCTGAGTTTTCAACTGATACATTTGCTGGACCTCACTTAAAGTAAATAAATATTACCAAGGGTTATATCTGTTAGTAACCTTATTATATTCATTTTCCCAATTATTACTCTTAAATTTTAAAATCTTTTATTAAAACAAATAAGATCAAATATGATCAGTGAATCTACAAGAAGTAAATACAAAAAAAAATATTTTAGAGCCTCCTCTTGGCTAAAAAACAAACAAACAAAAAACTCAGTTTGTTGATATTGTTTACTTTATCGCCCTAGACTGGCAATGCCAAGACAGTGCTCAATGCTGGGGAGGCAGTTGCGAAATACGTCCGACCCAAAAAGGTTACAGCAACACCGGATGCTCCAGTCCCACGATCACGAACAGACAAGGATTAGGGCCAAGGTATCAAATTTGCAAGGCCTCGAGTAGAAACTAGCCAGGCGGCGGTACAGAGGATGTGATGCATCCCCTCAAAGAAAACGGATACCAATAAATATCTCTGAAAATAATTCATTTGATTTTGTTTTCATATCTGGCTAATAAAGATGTTATGCGGTCTTATGTCCCAAACCACTATATATATATTGTTAAACTTTATAAAGAAAACACGCTGATAAAGATTTTGACGGGGTTTTATGTCCACACGCCTATTTTCTATACATATAATTATAAATGAATATGTGGTTGTCCTTTATGCCTTACGAAATCATTAATCCGATCGCCATTAAACTTTTGCCGGTTGTTGAGTACGCTCCCTGGACAGTAATTCGAAAAAGATATTTTTTAGTTATACTCATTAGGGCCGGGGGCCTAAAAAGTCATCTTTTCATATAATGAGCTATGTAAAAATTAGTTTATACGTTAACAACAGGGTGAACATAGAAAACATCATAGAAAAAAAGCTAAAATATAAAACAACATTAGGATTTGAAATTATAATATTCACTAGCGTATCACCCGTCAAAAATGGAAATTTTCAACTGAAATATATTTATTTTGAAAAAATGCACTTTTTTTAGGCCGCCTACGGCGTCCACTTTTTCAAAAGCCCAACTAACTTGTCCTTGTTTGATCAATACGAAATATTAAACTTTCTGAAATGCACAAAAAGTATTTTATAATAGGGGTTGTATGGCGCCTACGGCGCCCCCTTTGTTTGTTGATTTTATAATTATCCATCATCAAATCCTCTTTTTCACATTGTTCCCTTTTCCAAAATTAAAATATGAGCAAAAACAATGTCGTCTTATAATATTTTATTACAGCGCATCTTTAATTTCCACACCTTTTGATGCATTGGTGCAGTAATTTGGTGCGCTTTTTTCTAAAATTAGTAGCGTCACGGACAGACGTGACAGAGATTGCAAATTATGTTATTTAAATTCCTTTGGGGGGGGGAAGGGGGGTTGTGAACACAAAATCATTTTCTCCTGAATGTTTAAAGACTTTATTCCCCATTTGTTTTTTGCCCAATTTAAAAAAATAAATAAATAAACATATCCCTCTTGATTCACATTGACATCTGCAATGATTTTGAGCTTTACAATAGGCACCGATAGGGCCCGGGGCCTTAAATATTTTTCTTATGTAAGCTTTATGTTGCAGTATGGGCCCAGGGTATAAGGTAAATCATGGAGATACAGTAAGGTGAGCCCAGTTTGACTTCAATTGACTTCTCCATCCCCACCCCTTTTTTTCCTCCTGGTCCCAGACCCTATCGTCCTGACCATTACAGGAGGGCGCAGATCAAACAAGGTAAATGTGACGAGTTGGCTTAACGACAAGACGATTTTATGGCCGGGAATGGCTGACAAGGTCTGACTACTCCTCCCTCAACATCTCTCCGACTCCCTCCTCCACCCTAACCAACCACATCCCCATTCTTCTCCTCCTCCCTCCACCCCTTCTCCTCCCTCCTCTCAAAAATCCCTATCCATCTCCTCCTCCTTCACTTACAATATTCTTATCCGCTCCTGCACCCTCACCAACAATCTCCACATCGCTCTTCTCCACCCTCACCAACCTCCTGCCGATCGCACTACTTTACCCTCTTCAACTTACTCTCTGTCACTCTCCTTAACTTTTCCCACTTTCATTCGCGATATTTTTTATCAAGTCTCACAACACCTGGTTGCTATTATAGCTTTTGTCATCTTTTAAATCCCTTATATTAACTTCACCGTCTTGTCTGTGATCTCTCTCTGTCTGTCATTCGCGGGCGGGCGGAAAAACAAAAGTTGAAAATGACACATTTTCCGTGATGCTATCGAGCTTTTGCACATAGACTCGTGTCAACTAACAATGCATTGTTTCAAAAATTCAGATCGATCGGATGTACCGTAATTAAATTAATGCATTTTTAGTTTATCTCTATATAACTCAATGTAGTGTTTGTTGTTGTTTACAATCACGTGTCCCTTGCTTCAGTTCACGCCAGCCATCGAACACCACACCTCCCCCCCTTCTCTTCCGGTTTTACGGCAAAAGGGAGTTAAGGCAGTTTCAGTCTGTAAATGTTGGTCGCGTTTGAACATGATCGATAATTTTTAGTTATGTCTTATATATAAGGGATTTATATTCAAAAACTTTGTTTTTACGGGTTGAGGAAACCTTCCAGTGGGGGCTGCACCCTAGGTAGGTCATTGATGATCCCCCGCATGGCGGCGGTCCTGACCATTGAGACTCGTGTGCTTTGCCGGGGTGGCGCCAAAGTGGAAGCGGGTTGTAGTAGGGAAATTCCACCCCTCCTTGTGAGGCCAAACTTAGTGGGAGGCATCTTCGACCTTCTGTCGTGGATGCCAAGGTTGCCGCTTCAGAAGCGACCGCTCCGTTCTCAGCTGTTACGTCCCTTTGGGGGAAGGGGTCAGACAGCTTGGAGGGTCTTCCACCAGGAAGACCCATGAAGAGCACTAGGCTCGGGGCTTCTGATTTTCTTCCACATGTAGGATCATTGATGTGCTTAATACTTAAAGGAAAACAAGCGAACAAAGAAAGAATCACATCGTCAAGGTAATTAAGAGGACACGTCGGTCGAGCGGAATGCGAACTCGGCTGGCATACCGAGAGTCACGGGTTCGAATCTTCGTGACGGCCGGTACTTGTTCCCGGGCTAAGGGTGTCACTGAGTCCACCCAGCTCCGAATGGGTACCTGGCAATAAGGAAACAAAAGGCGGCTCTGTACTGTGCCACACAATCCCCCCAAACCGTAGTTTGCTTCACTTGCCAACTTGGTCTATGCGTTCTCTTTAGAACGTAGAATGCAATAGTTTTTTGCAATAGATTAGGGGTCGGCGAACTTTTTTTCCCTCCATTTTATCCAAAGTTTATATTTACGTTAACCCTTACCACGCGACTCGGGGGCTTGGAGGAGCGTTGTAAGCCCCCTCCCCCTTCACCAAGGCCCCGGGGATAAGCCCCAGCTTAAAATGATTCTGTTGAGTTTTAGAAGGTTGACAATTGTCTAAAAATGAATCTAAAAAATGAATCTACATTACCCCTAAAAATCTCTTTTTACCCCGAGTGGGGTAATTTACCCCTTTTCGCAATAGAAACAGCGTCTGTAGTGTCAAACAAATTACTTATATTAGTGCCTCAATTATCTGAGACCAATATATTTTGATTTTTTAATTAGGGGCCGTCACGCACCTGGAAATGTTGCAGGGGTCACAGATTTGTGACGATGCAGCGAAGAGGGAGAAGGGGTGTTTAAGGAATGTGACGTCACAACAAAACGCAAGCAACGTTGAATAAAAGTGCCACTTAAATTTTTGATTGTTAACAATTTCTTTAATGACGTTTTCAATGGCTCCACGAGTGTAACGAGATTAGAGTGCAGCCTTAAATAAAATAAATACGGCATATACTCGTTTTAAAGCCTACCTTTTTACTACGTTTTTATTAACTGGCTTTAGTTCCTGTTTGTCCACAATTTTTCAAATCTGCCAATGTAAAATTAAACCACTTCTGATGGTCCTAGAGATCTTAAAATTTTATCACAGGTAGATTTTGGATGACAATGCATTGTATCAAAATGTCAGATCGATCGAATGTACCGTTATTAAATTATTGAACTTTTTAGTTAAATATATATGAAAGGATATGTATTATACGTCTGCTCTTGTTTACATTACATTCACGTGCCGAGTTCACACCAACCCCGACCACATTAACCATGTTTAACATCAAGGGGACATCAGTCATTTCCAGTCTTTAAATGTTTGTCGGGCAATGCGTATTATATTTGAACATAATCAATACTTCAAAACTCACAATAGCATACACTTAGACTAACAAGAAGACTAAAAAGAATAAAATAAATAGAAGTAAAAAAAATATTTTTTAAAAAAGCACATTTTGATAAGGGGACTAAATAGAAGAAGAACACTTTTTTTTCTCCACAGAATTGTGAAGGAAAAATCCTTTTCTTGATTGATAAAAATTTCAAACTTATATGCTCAAGTATTATGATGTAATATGACTACAAATGTGGGCGGGTGCTTGACTAAAATGATTAGGGTTTACAAATGACGAGTAAGAAAATGAGTGAATTGAATTATTTAAGCCTAAGAAGCGCCCGCCCCACGTTTTTAGTCATATCACATAATAGTACTGGACCAACAATGCGTCGGTGGCTCTCCCCCACCCCTAGGTTCATTAGCGTTGTTCTGATTTCTTCGTGATGTAGTTTGTGTCCCCCCATTCTTTGCACTACCTATGAGCAAGTCTTCGGCGTATGCTCCACCGCGGATCGCATTAAGTATTATATAATGTTGAAGTGCTATATAACTTTAAAAGTAAACTTAAGGGAATGAGCCTGCAAATGTCAAGTTTTGACCGGATTTATAAAGTGAAATTAGGCCGGAGACGGATTAGTAAACATGGCCGGATTCCGGAAATGCCAGAGCCGGAGCTATTATAAATATATATATTTTATGACTCTACCGGCCTGCTGGATTGGACCGGAGTATGAAGTAAACTTCTGTCGAAGCCGGAGCCGAAACTGTAAAAATGGCCGGAATCCGGATTAGACGGAGCTAAAATCCTGTAAAACCCATATTAGTACTGTAATAAAAATGTAAGACCATGAATAAACCATTGACAAGCATATGACGCAATAATCTTCGGAAAAGAAGGAGCTTCTGTAATGTATGAAGTAATTAGTTATCTCCATATACATATATGAATGTATGCATGTATGCATGCATGCATGCATGTATGTATGTATGTGTGTATGTATGAATGTATGTTTAAAGGAGCGCGATGGTCTAAGTGGTAGCGCACTGGACTATCGATCTGATGCAGATCCGGTGTCGCGGGTTCAAGCCCAAGTACTGGCAAAGCCCCTGGGGCATTGTGCTGGCCACAAATTCCCCTGGTCGTTAGTGGTGGCTAAAACATGTGAACGCTACATCACTTGCCCCGTAGTCCGTCATGGACTGGAAAGGCGGTCATGTATGTTTAATATTTCTTGTAATTATATTTGAAAAATAAATTTTGCAATACTAGTTATTTGTAATGAAAGTATTGATAATTTTTAAAAAGAATCTTTTCTTACCATGCCATTTGAAATTGTAGATTAATTGTTATCTTCTAAGTATTTTATACCTACTTAAAAGAAAAGATTAACTTGTAGTTGTGATTCTCTTTGTTTAATACTAGGGCTACGGAAATTAACGATTAATTTCTCGATTAATCGTTAAAATTTTTTAACTATTAAATTTTTTAAAATGATTAATCGACCCACGACTTATAAATGTGTTGGAAGTCAAAAAGTAAAATATTTCGGCCCATAAATATAAACGATTTTCCCGACGATTACACGAACATTTTTGGTTTTAAAGTATTGACTGACATGAATGTTCAAAATGTTGATAAGGGTTGTTTCCATTGGGAGAAATTGTTTACCTACCTTGCAATGTTCTCTCTAAGTCAAGGCTTCGTTGGTCCGTGTGCAAATTTACAATAAAACTCGAATAAAAAGTTGCACAACGTCCATTTTTTGTGCCATATATTTTACAAAATTTGCTGCACGGTGATTCTAAACTCCTGCGTCGCGTCGGTCAAATATCTGCGGTCAAATATCTGCGCAGCCGCGCTGCTTAAAGGGAACATTGCTACCATGGTTCTAACACTTCGCTTACATATCACCTGCAAACCAAACATCCACTACAGTATCGGAAACTTCAGCTTAGATAATCTAAAGCTATGTGAACGATTGTTCAGCTCGGCTGGTTATATTGTCACTAAGACCAGCTCATCACTTGAACCAAATAATGTCAATACACTTGTCTGTTTGCGTTGTTGGTTTAAAGATGTCACATAAAGAAGTCATTCCATTGTTATTTTGATTTTCGACAAGTATTTTAATAAAATTTACTTATCATACCATACATTTCAATTTTTGGCTTTAATCGAAATTAACGATTAATTAATCGTTAATTTTTAAAAAGTTAACGATTAAATTTTAATTAATCGTTAACAGCCCTAGTTAATACTATTTTTTTGTATCTCCTAAAGCTTTCTAATATTTTTGAATATCCGGCAATATAATATTGTAACATCAAAGTACCATTTAAAGACTTTGTAAAATATGTTAACAGATAGATACAATTTTCTTAATTATTTTTTCTTATATGAACAAATTTCTAGATTGGTCTGTCCAGTCCATAATTTCATAATTAGTTTAGACACGCTAGAAAGAGACGGTATAAATTATACGCAGAAAATTTAATGTTAGTCATGATTATTGGAGCAAACGTCTAAATTTTATGTAACATCTGTAAAATGCTTTAAAATTTTAATATATATTTTGTGTTTAAAACTGTAATGGCTGTGAAAAAATCAAATTCAAAAAGAAAAATAATACACGTGTACAGTAATAGATAATTTCATAATCGTGATATGAGTTCATATGAGATCATCTATTCGTGCATGGTGATGTTATGAAAATAAGGTTCAATAATTGCAAAGTATTTCTGAATGTTTTAAAAATAAAAATAATTTTAAAAATCTATTTTTGTGTGTGTACGCAAATTTTTGACTAAATTAAAGTAACAGAAACTGAAATCACGCTTATTCCGTACACAGCATTTGTAATATCTAACACACAGACACACACACACACACACACACACACATATATATATATATATATATATTATTATTTATATATATATATTCATAAAATATTTAAAAGCATTTTTCTGTCTTTAATAACTTGTAGTTAAGGTTGCGTGGTTATAAGCAGTTTTGTTGTTTACTTTTAGTTAGATAATTAGTCTGATACATTATTACTGTAGCATATATAAATGAGTGTGAGAAAAATTTAAATACAAGAAGCCAATTTTTAGTAAATTATTTGATTTTAAAATATATATTTTGAAAGTAATAAATGTCTCGATATAGTTATTATCTATCTATATAATTCTCTTCGTTGTCGGACCATACAGGCAACAAGAAGCTGCTTGTGCAACAGATACTAATTTTAGAAAGCAGCGCACCAAATTACTGCACCAACTCGCTATCATGTACAAGGCTGCAAAACATAAATACAAATTTATATCAATATTAAAAAACATTTAAAGTTTCACAACTTTGATCATATACATGCTACTATCATATTAATTCGAAAAATTTATGTATATGCAAAAGAGTAGTTGCAATAAGAAATGAGTTGTGATGGGCGCCCCACACTTTCATGTGCAGTCGATAGGTTCACGGATTGAATTTTTTTTAATTTTCTTCTTTTTAGTGCACTTTCTATATGTAAATAAAAGCGTGTGCTTTTTTAAAAAAAAGATTTTTTAAATATTTTATTTTAGATTTGGTTTTACCCCTTGTGATAGTGTCAGTCAGTGCAGTCAGCACCACCAGTTAACCCCCCCCCCATTGACGCCTCGCCTCTGCGTCTCACAATAACAATGCATAGCCCAAAGACTGTATAATCAGGCCATAAGTTAAACAGGTCAGTGTCGTAGCCCGATTTTTGTTCCCTCAGTGCACTTACCTTAATTGGGTCACTCCCCCCCCTCCCCCCCCCCGACTCTAGATGGATAGTAAGAAACTTTCTCACGTCTGAACACCCGGCGTTTTTATGACTTCACCGTTTATAGTAAAAACACAAACCCATGCCTTCAAAGTCATAATCCTTGTTTTATAAAACAAAACAACTGCCTCTATACATCCCAAAACTGACAGTGCGTCAATTAGGACAGCGGGAAAATTTACAGTAGTGAATTTTGACAAGGATTGTGCGAGGACGAGAAGCAGTGTCTCTCACCTGCATGATTTCATACGTATCAGACAGAACCAGTGGCTTTGAACCGACCTCGCCTATATACTGCATTTTGAGCTTTAAATCAGGCAAAGATTTGGCCCGGGGCCTTTAGTGTGTTTTCCCCTCATGTGAGCTTTATGTGGCATTGTGCCCCAGGGCATGAGGCATAAGGTAAATCATGTTTATACGTACAGTAAGATGATTCCAGTTTGACTTCAGTTGATTCACCCCACCCCGCCACACACTTTTTTGTGTGTCCTTCCTGGTGGCAGATCACATCGTCCTGACCGTTACAGGAGGGTGGAGACCTCATGTGAGCTTCATGTGGCATTGTGCCCCAGGGCATGAGGCATAAGGTAAATCATGTTTATGCGTACAGTAAGATGAGCCCAGTTTGACTTCAGTTGATTCACCCCACCCCGCCACACACTTTTTTGTGTGTCCTTCCTGGTGGCAGATCACATCGTCCTGACCGTTACAGGAGGGTGGAGACCTCATGTGAGCTTCATGTGGCATTGTGCCCCAGGGCATGAGGCATAAGGTAAATCATGTTTATACGTACAGTAAGATGAGCCCAGTTTGACTTCAGTTGATTCACCCCACCCCGCCACATACTTTTTTGTGTGTCCTTCCTGGTGGCAGATCACATCGTCCTGACCGTTACAGGAGGGTGGAGACCTCATGTGAGCTTCTTGTGGAATTGTGCCCCAGGGCATGAGGCATAAGGTAAATCATGTTCATGCGTACAGTAAGATGAGCCCAGTTTGACTTCAGTTGATTCACCCCACCCCGCCACACACTTTTTTGTGTGTCCTTCCTGGTGGCAGATCACATCGTCCTGACCGTTAAAGGAGGGCGGAGACCAAACAGAGGCGTCGCTAGGGTTGGTGTCACCCGGGGTGGCCCGCAACCCCCCGCTCCCCCCTAGCGATGCCACTGAGACCAAACAATGTAAATGTGACGAGGTCGTTTTGACTCATGACACTTTTGTGGCCTGGAATGGCAGCCAAGACCTGACCAAATACATAGATGAAAGTCGGCATGCCATTATGTAACAAACACCCGATAAGATCTCACGCAGTTTTGTAGACCTCTATAATGGGAGAGCGCGCAGTACTGGGACTGAGGCTCCGGATCCTGATACACTTCTATACTAATAAAATGCAAATCCCCCCCTCACACTCTCACTCACTTAGTCACTAAACAGTTATTCTCAAACTTTCCGTGTAGGTAGAAGCATGCAACTTAGAAAAGTTGTTGAGTACATTCTTTCGATGCAAATTGGTTAAAAAAAATTCTCAATTACCAGGGAGCCGCCAAAAATGTATTATTTTTTTTAAAATGAGCTATATAAAAATTAATTTAATTTTGGTTACTGTTTAAAATAGTTTAAATGGATAAACCTTGACCAAACCTGGTATATAATCTTGATCTTCACTATTAAAACACTTAAGTATAGAGCAATAAACTCCCAATGTCCATTCTTTAGCGGCCGGGGGCCAAAATTATTTTTTTCCCCTTAAACTTTTAAAGCTCTATAGTAAAATGAAATTTTACATATCTTGAAAAATATTAACACATATTTTCGACATGATCGAGATAGAAATGTTCAGGTCTTATGAACTTGTCATCTTGCTTCATTTAGGCACGGGGGCATTTAAATTTCATTTTTATTCCCAATTTGATTTTTACACGACCATGACAAATGTTGACACACAAGTATATTCAGCGTGATCCAGGTTGAAATCAACAGGTGTTTTGAAATGTACATCTTACACCAATCAGGCAATAAGATGTATAAACTTTATTGTATTCATCCCATTATCACGAAACTTTGGAAAGTTGTTGAGTATGTTCCCGCAAAAGTTTCTAGCATTAAAGTTTTTTTAAATACCACTTATTAGGGGACGGGGGAGGGGGGGAATTTTGGTGTGTTTGTAAACATTTAAAGCTCTATGCTTCATTATATTTTAAACAATCGTGACAAATATTGACACATATCTCCATCACGCTTCAGATAGAAAGAAATCTGACAAATATTGACACATATCTCCATCACGCTTCAGATAGAAATCTGACAAATATTGACACATATCTCCATCACGCTTCAGATAGAAATCTGACAAATATTGACACATATCTCCATCACGCTCCAGATAGAAATCTGACAAATATTGACACATAACTCCATCACTCTTCAGATAGAAATCTGACAAATATTGACACATATCTCCATCACGCTCCAGATAGAAATCTTCATGCCTTTTGAACTTTGGCCACGGAGCTTTTAGTGTCATTTAATCCACATTTGATTTTACACGACCTTGACAAATATTGACAAACAACTATATCCATCGTATTCTAGATTGAAATCAACAGGTGTTTTGGAACTTAAATCTTACACCAATAAGGCCCGGGGCTGCCAAATGTTTTTATTTCAATATAAGCTACAATTTATTTTAGTCAGTGATAGCCATGAGACTTTAGAAAATTGATTAGAACACTCCAGAGAAGGGGTATTACGGTATTGCTGCATTTGATGCTTCTTTATGAAACTTTGTACATATTTTTTTATGAATAATATGTAGAAACCATAGGAAAATGAAATCCTGATGTCCAAAAGTTAAGCAGGTTTCATTGAGAAATCGTACTCGCAACGGCCTTAACGGTTTGCCATGTTTAAAATCTCTTTTATTTATCTTATTATCTTCTCAAACTTTGTTCTAACCGAAACCGATGAACGCAGTTTGGGTGTATGACGCCAATATGAGATGCTGTACTGAACTTTTCGAATGGTCGTCGTTACGAATGGTCCCATCTTCCAGAAATGGGTTACGCGGGTTCCAAACGCTAATTGAATTCCATTTTTCCGCTGCAAAGTGCGGGTATTTTGCTAGTCTATAATAATATTAATAAAAGGCATATCCCTGATTGAGTCAGTTATCACTACTTCTCCAACTTTCCAAGTATACTAAATAAAATGCTGAAACTTTCTATAGATGATGAGTAAACTACCGTGATACAAACTGGCAATTTGTTTTTTTTTATCCTTATATGATTTATATACAATGTTTGTACGAGCGTCCAAATAAATTTTGTGTAAATCCCTGAAAAGTAAAACAGAAGCCGCTCTTTTATTTGTCATTGTTTGTAAATAGAGTAGTTTTTTGTTGTCGAGAGTTTGGATTATTATTTCGTTTACAAGACACGGAGTCTCATTCGGTATTTTTTTTAATAACATCAACCCACACTCCTACCACCACCCACCTACCTCAGCCCCTAACCTGCTTACATCATGAGTTTAAAGTGTTCTATTGCCTTTTGAAAGCATTACATTGTATTGGGTATTTATGTTACGTAGTCTGTGTGGTGAAAAGGTTTGCTAGTTGTAATAACTTCGCGATATAAAAAAAACAACTTTATTTTTCATGTATGTCGATGTGATGATTCAACACAATAAGCAAGTAAATGTTTGTACTTTAAATTAGACAGCAAGAATAAAGTTTATGTATAAAAGACATAATGAATTTTACACGAAGAAAATTTCACTGCTTATAATAGTTGGCATAAAGGTCTCTAAACAATGATTCCCAAACACACATAACTTGTCCTCCCGATTCAATGCTCTGCAAACTTTTCGCCAACCTCATCCTCGACTACAACATTAATACATTCCCGAATCTCATCCTCAATCATCTACCCGTCTCTCCCTTCAACCTTCAACAACCATCGCCCCGTTCTCTCCTCTTCCACCACCAACCATCTCCCAATCCCTCGCCACTCGCAAACCATCTCTACATCGCTCTCCCCTTCATGACCAACCATCGCCCCACCCCTCTCCTCCTCTCTCACCAATCATCTTCCTATCCCTCTACTCCTCCCTCACCACCTCTACAATCCCTCCTCCTCACTCACAAACCATCTTCACATCCCTCTCCTTCAACCTCACCAACCATTTCCCCATCTCACTTCTTAACCTTTATCATCTTACTTCCCACCCCTCTCCTCCTCTCTCACCAATCATCTCCCTATCCCTCTACTCCTCCCTCACCATCTCTACAATCCCTCCTCCTCACTCACCAACCATCTTCACATCTCTCTCCTTCAACCTCACCAACCATCTACCCATCTCACTTCTTCCCCTTTATCATCTTACTTCCCACCCTTCTCCTCCTCTCTCACCAATCATCTCCCTATCCCTCTACTCCTCCCTCACCACCTCTACAATCCCTCCTCCTCCCTCACCTACCATCTTCACATCCCTCTCCTTCAACCTCACCAACCATCTCCCCATCTCACTTCTTCCCCTTTATCATCTTACTTCCCACCCCTCTCCTCACCGTCTCCCTGTTTTAAATCAGTGATTTTGATTATCACTTCTTCTAACACCTGTGTGCATTCGAAGCTTTTGTCTATTTTTATTGACTTAACATAAACATTATTGCCGTCTATAGAAGCCATTAAGATAACTATGGGGGCCAGATAAGTTGAATAGCAAACAATCGCTACGTCACTTGTTGGTCCACGTAGCAGACTCAAATCTGCTTTGGCTTAAATATATAGAGGGTGTAATCCCATCCCATTTAACCACTATAGCCGGTTACTTAAATTTCACTGACTAGTCGGTGGGTTTCAACATTTCATTGGCTGCAGTGATCAAAGTAAGTTTAATTTAAAATATAGGCAAGATATACTATTCTGTCCAGCATTTTTAATGAAAATGTATCAGTTATGTTTACATTATTACTAGTTATTTGTAGGGCTGTACCAGACTCAAATTTTTGAAATCCGTCTGGAGCCGGATTTGGTCGGATTTATGAATTAAAATCCAGCATTAGCCGGTACCGGATTTGTAATAATATCCGGATTCCGGATTTGCTGAGCCGGAGCCGATATCCAGTACACCGCTATTTAGTTGTAGCCAAAAGTGTAGTTTACTATTTTGATAACATGCCATTACCTACTGAGTGTTGGTAATATTTCTATTAGAAGACAAAACGACCTTTCCCTTCGGAGTAATATTCTTTAATCTTTTATAAGTTCAAGGCTGAAATGATGACGTCAGACATGCTGAAGCTGGTGGTGGTCGCGTTTTGTCTTATTGTCCAGTACAGGCCAGTGGTAAGTTCTGTTTTGTGTTAATGTCCACAGGGCCGGACTTAGCAATGGCGGGGCCCTATGCGGCTTAGTAGTTCGAAACGGATTGCCCTAAGCCAGGCTGGAATAATTAATAAGGAATTAATAAGGATAATTAGATAAAAATTAAGATAGGATAGGCGGGGCCTATGAAAGTGCGGGGCCCACTGCGGCCGCTTAGATCGCAGTGGCCTAAGACCAGCCCTGATTGTCCAGTACAGGCCAGTGGTCAGTACTGTTTTGTGTTTCTTTTCAGCACAAACCAGTGTTGAGTTCAATTTAGGTCAGATTTCCGCCCGATGTATTATTCTGAGTCAAGTGCTCGGTCTGTTAGCGAATTGTTTTCGCGTGTGATCAACCGTTTCTACAAATTTTGTATTCAGGCAGTATTCGTAATATTTTAATGTGCAAATTGTAATAACCTGTGCTAAAATGTCTTTAAAAAAAACACAACGAAAAAAAACTGCAAAAGAAGACAATTATAAGAGAGAAAAAATATTAAAAAACTAACTGTTGAAATGAAACGAAAAACCATTGAAAAGCTAGCACAAGGTAGCTAATCTAGCGCGCAACTACAATCGGCCAACAATAGAGTATTTCATTTTCCTCAAGAACAATTAAGGAGATAGATGCTTCAAATGGAGTGTCAAGAGTGTCTATGAAACGGTTAATACACATTTTCGTCAAATTTTGAAGCGTCGCCATAAACAAATGTCTTTAGACAGTTTTCTAGTTTAATCGGAGTAATTATTTGTCAGAAATTCATATTTTTGTTTACCTTTTTTTTGTTTCAAATCTAAATATTATTAAAGTTGTTTGACTCTATAACGTAGGATATGCGAAGTGATATTATTTGAATAAATGTTAATTTTTTTGTTGAAAAATAAGTATTTTTTTTCAGCCTGGAACGGATTATCGTATTTTACATTGATTTGAATGGGACAAATTGTTTCGTATAACGAGTGTTTCGCTTAACGAGTAAGACTCTCGAACGAATTAATCTCGTTATGAGAGGTTTGACTGTATATATATATATATATATATATGTATATATAGTAGGGCTGAGGAAGTTAACATTAAATTAATCGATTAATCTTTACAATTTTTAATCGATTAAATTATTTTATCGATTACAATTCGATTAAAATTTAAGAAAAATATTTCTAATATTGTTTTTCTCCAATTTATTGATAATTTATATTTTTTGTTACTTACATACTTTTCCCTCGTATTTTTATTATTTATTTAGATGTGCATACGTAAACAAAAAGGTCTTTGTTACTTATTTCTTGCGTAACAGAATGCATTTGTTCTGTTACGTCAACAAAGATGGACAATTTATCCTCGAAAGACAAACATCCATCTGAACGAACGTTAGGCATACATCAAAAAGTATTGACATAGTTAAAAATCTACCTGATGGCATGGATAATTACGTACTGATTTATTGACACGTGTCTCTCTTTTCTCCAGATTCCCAGTTGCGCAAAGCATGGCTGCAAATGTGAAAAACATTGTGTCCGAGGAAACGGCGGGAACTGGGGTTTAACATGTCAAGATTTTTCTCGATACAAAAATGTCAAACGAAATATTAAGGCAGGTGGGTGAAACACACACAAACAGACACACACAAAAAAGTAATAAGGTCATGAGGGAATTAATACACATGAATATACAAAACAGGGGACATAAGACATTGAGAGGGGGGGGGGCATTTGGTGTGAATGTCACGCACATTTCGTTTGAGTAATACGAAGTACATGACAAAACGACTGTTTAAATGACGTGATCGAAAACCCGAGGACTGCTCAGTTTGTCTCATTTTTGATCTGTTAATTAATGCAACCTTCTCCCACGTAAAAATTGATTTGTCATACTGCTCTAGACCAGTGCTTCTCAAACTTTTTAGCATGGCGGACCGGCAGGGATTTTTTCCATTGCACCAGGGACCGGTACACTATTTTACCTGCACTGACAGTTTTGTCTGTCCTTTTTTTAGACCTTCTGCGGACCGGCGGTGGATGGCCCACGGACCGGCACCGGTCCGCGGACAACCACTTTGAGAAGCACTGCTCCAGACTAGAGTAATCTGCTCTGTGTTAACCATTATCCTGAGGAAAGTCTGCAGCTCATGTTTTTGTGAAGTACGAGCAGCTCTCTATAACCCAGGAGACGGCTGGGTACTCACCGTGTCAGGGTGTCTGACGTGACACTTTTACAAAAATATCCTACCGGGTGGGGGGGGGGTTAATGTTCGTGAATGTCCCGAATGACCCACTTAACTTCATAACCTTGTCGTGAACAGTTTGTTGTTTGGTCTGTGGAGGAAATGTGTTTCTTACATGACAGTAATCCGCAGGTGGCTGTGGAGTGGAAGTTGTTTAAAAGAAATAACAACATTGTTTGTATGGTGTACGTTGTTTGAAGCCTCATATATCAAAATATGCATTTCGAAGAGCATACAAAATAATTGAACATAAGGTAAGAAAAGTTTTTAAAAAAACAACAAAACAACAAAACCTTCATACCTTTCGTGTTTTGTCACAGGTGGATATTGCGAACACAGTGGAGACTGCGAAGATGGATGCTGTAGAATGAGTATGCTTTCATACGGCGCTATAAATTATATGTGCGGCACCCCCTATGAAAACGGACGATACCAAAATTGCAGGGCAATACCAGGATAACCATAACTGGCAGTGGAACAGATATAACAGACGGAGACTAGTATTTAAATTGAGAAAAAAAAAGTTATTTTTATTCGTGCCGAGTGTGTTGTTATTCCGATGTAAAACAAATAAAAATTATAATTAAAAAATAGAGAAAACTTTTTATTTCATATAAAAATTGCGCCAGAGCTAGGTGAGATGTATATTAACTTGGATATTGAGGAACACAACAAGTTTTGTCGCCGCGAATTTATTTTGGGGCGGGGGCGGGACTGGTTTAGAAGGATGAAACAAAACTGGGCGGTGTTTCATCGGGACAAACGATAGCCTCCCCTCCTTTCTCGTTACCAATCAAATCAATCTGGCGGCCCTTATTTTTAAGTAGACTAGACGTTTAATTATAAGGGTGTGTACTTCGAATCCTTCGCATACGTTATTTTGGTTTCTACTTAACATTACTATGGCCTCTATTAAGAGTCTTACGGTTTCTACTTCGATACTTTTGGTCTCATATTCTTCCGGTCTATACTTTTAGACTTCGGTCTCCGATTCTACCAGTCTCTACTTTGAGATTTTTGGTCCTTGATTTAAACCGGTTTCTACTTTGAGACTTTTGGTCTCATAGTCTTCTGGCCTCTACTTAAAATTCGTAAGGTCTCTACTTTGAATTTTTTAGTCTCATAATCTTCCAGTCTCTGCTTTGAGACTTAGGTCTACGAATCTGCTAGCATGAGCAAGTATGTGCAACCGAGCATGACGAATGACCCTCGCTGGGTCAACTAATCACAGTTAACGGTTGGTAGCGAAGGTAGTGGAGGGGTGGGGCATGTCTTGAGACCAGAATTATATATATATATTTTTTTACATTCTTGTCCCCCCTTTCTTAGCGAACATAAACACCGCCTCTCCAGGCATGCGCAACAGTGTGTACCCACAGCAGTGTGTACCTCAGTCGCTCCAGTGTCCTCAGTCGCTTTGGTATCTCCTACAGTCGTCTGAGCCACGTTGCCTTTCCATTGTTCTCTTCGTTTGTCCCCGAAGCTTTATTTAGATTTTCCCCTTCGTATTGCCATTCGTTTCCTAACCATGGCCACGGCGTAAAATATATTTCGTGGAGTCAACAGGTCTTTCAATGTAGTCGAAATTCCTGCATCAGGTAACAGTTTATTTCTATCAGTCGCATAGTTCTGGAAAAATCTCAACGACGAAACTGTTGCTTTCGAACTTCGCGAGATGGCTGTAAGGTTTGTTTGCGAACATTGGGATGACTATGGCGACGCCCTGTCCGTTGTTCTTACTCACGGAAGCACAGTCATACAGTCGACAATACGCTGCCTACATGAATACTTCGGGCGTTAATGGTGGCGAGGCTGAAATTGTGTAGTTTGTGTCCGTTCTTTCTCCACTTTCTTTGCACTCTCCATGAACAAGTCTGCAGCGTATGCTACGCCGCGGGGCGTCTAGTATTATTTATTTTTTAAAAAGAACTCTTTAATGGTTTTAAAGTTTGCTTTTTCATCCTCAATAATATTTGTTTAGTTTGTTTTGTAATTTCTATAAAAGTTAAAGTTTTTATTTAAATAGAAATTGAAAATAACAGTTAACGAGCGCATGAAATGAAACTATTACGACAGCTGAATTAAAAAAAAACACAACAAATTTAAAAATATTTGCTAAAATTAACACCAGTAGAAGGCAGCTAAAATGTTAAAAAATTGTAACGAATCATTCAAAATTTGGGTGAGACTGCAATCAGGCTTATTGATTTTTGTGTGTGTCTCATGACCTTGTGGTCGTAGGGGTTCTAATGTTTCCATTAGAACTTTATCGGGGCTTGATAGATCTGGCGGCGCCCATCTCCTCTCCAGGGCAGCGGAGGACCTTTCATGTAATAGTGATGGATTTGTAGATGGATAACATTTAATAATAATAATAATAAATTGATTATTTATATAGCGCTGTATCCCAGTAAGGAACTGGGCTCACAGCGCTTTACATGAAAGAAATAACATACCTATAAATATTACATTAACTTTCATATCATAACAAACACAAAAATTACAGTACATTATACATAAGCTACGTTAATCATTTACAAGAAATGTTGTTTCATTAATTTTGAAAATAAATGTTGAAAAGATGTGTCTTAAGTGCAGTCTTGAAGGACTTGGTTGTTTGAATACTACGTATGTGTAATGGTATAGAATTCCATTGTTTGGCTGCACAAAAAGAGAACGACCTTTCACCAAATGTTTTGGTGCGTGTCGTAGGAACAGAGAGAACGCGTGTGTCTGCAGAAAATCGTAGCTGGCGAGTGGGTGAGTAGACCGACAAAAGTTCAGTAAGATACGATGGGCATGAGTCCGAAAAGAAGTTGTGACAGAGAACGGCCAGTTTGTAATCAATACGGGCTTGTATAGGCAGCCAATGAAGTGAGTGAAGAAGTGGAGTAACATGGTCATGTTTTTTTGCCTTGAGCACCAGTCTGGCAGCTGAATTTAAACAGGGTATGAGCGAGCCTGACAGAACACAACAAAACAGCGAACAACGAACAAATAAAACGAATATAAAGAAATAAAATAATAAAAAATAATAAAAACTTAGCTGCCGTGAAATCCAAAGAGAGCCATTGCTTCATTTTTAAATCCTTTATATTAACTCGTGGTGTCTGCGGCCGCCCGCCGCTTGCTTGTCGCCAAAACTTTTGATCGATTTTTAACCCACTTGCTCGTAAGCTAGCGAGCTGAAATTTTGCAGGCAGTTTTGTACCGATAATAAAAACAATGTATCAAAATTTCAGATCGATCGCATACCGTAATTAAATTATTGATTTTTTAGATTATTTTATTTATTCCTATGTATCATGCTATTTTTTTAGATAGAGCGTCGCGGTGCGTATTATATTGAACAACCTTTCTGTAGCGCAATAAGGTGCTTATTTTATTGACAACTCTTTTTATAAACATATTCCTGATCGGTGCGCATTATATTAAACATGTTTTACGACACAACTGCAATTTTGTATTTCTGGATGGTCTGGCACTGCGTATTATAATGAACATTCTTTTAGTTACGTCTCGTACATAAAGGATTTATAATGAAAAACTTGGTTTTTACGGTTTTTTTTAATTTAAAAATTAAATCCTTTATATTAACTCGTGGTGTCTGCACCCTTGATTGCTTGATTGCTTGCTAGTCGCCAAAACTTTTGATCGATTTTTATCACACTTCCCCGTAAGCTAGCGAGCTGAAATTTAGCAGGCAGTTTTGTACAGATAATAAAAAACAATGTATCAAAATTTCAGATCGATCGCATGTACCGTCATTAAATTATTGAATTTTTAGATTATTTTATTTATTCCTATGTATCATGTTATTTTTTGAGATAGAGCGTCGCGGTGCGTATTATATTGAACAACCTTTCTGTCGCGCAATAATGTGCGTTTTTATTGACAACACTTTTCATAAACATATTCCTGATCGGTGCGCATTATATTAAACCTGTTTTACGACACAACTACAATTTTGTATTTTTTGGATGGTCTTGCGCTGCGTATTATAATGAACATTGTTTTAGTTACGTCTCGTACATAAAGGATTTAGTAAAAAACTTGTTTTTTTACGTTTTTTTAAAATTAAGTATTTTAAATTTATGTTATTATAGACGGAGAAACCTGCTTCACAGACGTAGGTGCTCCAAAAAGTGGTTAATGCTTTCCTACAACTTTTAGACAGTTGCGGAAATTCCTCTTCAGGTCATCGAGAATTTAGTTGGCACAAGTTCTTATGTTTATCACGAGCGGCGTGTTATTCTGAATCTCGATGATTTCAAACTGCAATGCACCTTCGTCTGCTCCTAATATGGTCATTTTCGAGGCCACATTAGAGACATCACTTTCAAATTGATTTTCTATAAAAAGCAAAACAGGTGTATGATTGCGAATATCTTAAAATCGATCTGCAAAATCCAGCTTCAACTTCTCCAATAAAAGAATTGCTTACTTGTGACAAGCTTTGAAAGTTTTTGTAAAGTACGAGCAGCTCTCTATAACCCAGGAGACGGCTGGACACTCACCGTGTCAGGGTGTCTGACGTGACACTTTTACAAAAATATCCTACCGAGTGGGGGGGGGATGGTTAATGTTCGTGAATGTCCCGAATGACCCACTTAACTTCATAACCTTGTCGTGAACAGTTTGTTGTTTTGGTCTGTGGAGGAAATGTGTTTCTTACATGACAGTAATCCGCAGGTGGCTGTGGAGTGGAAGTTGTTTAAAAGAAATAACAACATTGTTTGTATGGTGTACGTTGTTTGAAGCCTCATATATCAAAATATGCATTTCCAAGAGCATACAAAATAATTGAACATAAGGTAAGAAAAGTTTTTAAAAAAACAACAAAACGGTAAAAGCAAAGAGAGCGGTGCCCCCTTTTGTATGGTACTTTCGCCGCCATCTTTGTTGTCAACACGTGACAAAGATGGCGGCAAAAGTAGTGCATAAAAATGAATAGAAATGGGGTTATGTTAAGGGGGAAAATGTGAAGAAAAAAAATGTAAAAAATTAAAGATAAATATAAAAACTGAATGAAAGTCCAACGATAAAGAAAATTAACATTGTTACTTACAGTATATACTCGCTCAGCGCGGAAATGTTGAGGATAACTATCGGGCGGTAAATTCGGCATTCGTCACCAAGAATTTTGCACAAAAATTAATCAAATCAAACTTACCGCGTTTGTGCAACTCGGAGATGTAAAGGCCGGATGTGATATTACGTCATCTCATCAACCATGACAACGTTATTAAAAATAGTACAAACTTTCTATTTTAATTAATAATTATGCAACTAAACCTATCCCTAACCTTAAAACTTAATCCTATCACTAAACCTATCACTAAACATATCCCTAAACCTATTCCCTAAACCTAAACCTATACCTAACCCAATCCCTAAGTCTAACCTAAACCTATCCCTAAACCTATCCCTAAACCTAACCAAAACCCTAAATCTATCCCTAAACCTATCCCTAAACATATCCCTAAACCTAACCCTAAACCTATCCCTGAACCTATCCCTAAACCTAACCCTAAACCTATCCTAAACCTATCCCTAAACCTATCCCTAAACCTAAACCTATCCCTAAACCTAACCCTTAACCTATCCCTAAACCTATCCCTCAACCTAACCCTAAACCTATACCTAAACCTATCCCTAAAACTAATCCTCAACCTAACCCTAAACCTAACCCTAAACCTACCCTAAACCTAACCCTAAACCTATCCCTAAACCTATCCCTAAACCTAACCCTAAACTTACCCTAAACCTACCCTAAACCTATCCCTCAACCTAAACCTATCAATAAACCTATCCCTAAACCTACCCCTACACCTATCCCTAAAACTAAACCCCAACCTAACCCTAAACCTATCCCTCAACCTAACCCTAAACCTAACCCTAAACCTAACCTAAACCTAACCCTAACCCTATCCCTAAACCTATCCCTAACCCTAAACCTACCCCTAAACCTACCCCTAAACCTATCCCTTAACCTACCCCTAAACCTATCCATAAACCTATCCATAAACCTATCCCTAAAACTAGCCCTCAATCTAACCCTAAACCTAACCCTTAACCTATCCCTAAACCTAAACATATCCCTAAACCTAAACGTATCCCTAAACCTATCCCTCAACCTAACCCTCAACCTTACCCTAAACCTAACCCTAAACCTATTCCTAAACCTATACCTAACCCTAAACCTAACCCTAAACTTAACCCTAAACCTAACCCTAAACTTATCCCTAAACCTACCCCTAAACCTATCCCTAAAACTAGCCCTCAACCTAACCCTAAGTCTAACCCTTAACCTATCCCTAAACCTATCCATAAACCTAAACCTTAACCTAAACCTATCCCTAAACCTATACCTAAACCTAAACATATCCCTAAACCTATCCCTCAACCTAACCCTAAACCTATCCCTAAACCTAAACCTAAACCTATCCCTAAACCTATCCCTCAACCTAACCCTAACCCTATCCCTAAACCTATCCCTAAACCTATCCCTAAACCTAACCCTAAACCTATCCCTAAACCTATCCCTAAACCTATCCCTAAACCTCACCATAACACCTTACACGTAAACCTATAGCCAAACCTAAAGACACATTTAATAAAATGTATCGATAAAAATAATTACACTTATTTCCTCTATATCAATTATTGTCGGAAGAATACAATGTTCTCTTCCCTTCCTCAATATAAATTATAGTCGCATGAATACATAATTCCATTCCCGGAAGTACGCAACGCTCTGCCATATCAACAATGTAAATAGATGAGAGCACCGTAATCTTTGCTTTAGCCCAACAAAACAACAAAACCTTCACACCTTTCGTGTTTTGTCGCAGGTGGATATTGCGAACACAGTGGAGACTGCGAAGATGGATGCTGTAGAATGAGTATGCTTCCATACGGCGCTATAAATTATATGTGCTGCACCCCCTATGAAAACGGACGATTTTTTAGATTATTTTATTTATTCCTATGTATCATGCTATTTTTTTAGATAGAGCGTCGCGGTGCGTATTATATTGAACAACCTTTCTGTAGCGCAATAAGGTGCTTATTTTATTGACAACTCTTTTTATAAACATATTCCTGATCGGTGCGCATTATATTAAACATGTTTTACGACACAACTGCAATTTTGTATTTCTGGATGGTCTGGCACTGCGTATTATAATGAACATTCTTTTAGTTACGTCTCGTACATAAAGGATTTATAGTGAAAAATTTGTTTTTTTACGTTTTTTTTTATTATAGCATTTTCTCAAAACTCATTTATTTAATGTGGTTAATACTGTTATTGTAATTAGAATTTTTTAAGAGTAAACTGGAATTGAGTTTTGCTTTGATCACACTTCAAATATATATCTTTATATGGTTGGGAGCTCAATGAAAATATAAAAATTCTCTTAAAAAAGAGAGAAAAATGTATTCTCCTTGTAGGTTTTATCATCTTGTTTGACTACATCAACATACTATATATATATACTAGCCCTAGTAACTCATCCTTGTTTGATAAATACGAAATATTAGGCTTCCTGAAATGTACACAAAGCATTTTATAATTATAATTGCTCAAATGCTCTTTTTACATCGTTCCCTTTTCCAAAATTAAAATATAAGCTCAAACAATGATGTCATTCAATATTTGTATATATATATATATATATATATATATATATATATATATATATATATATATATATATATATATATATATATATAAACATATATTAGGGCTGTTATCGATTAATTTAAAATTCAAATGTACCGAATCGAATGTACCGTAATTAAATTAATGAATTTTTTAGTTTATCTCTAAATATGTCTATGTAGCATGTACATGTCTTTTGCTAGACTGTCACGCGGTGCGTATTATATTAAAAATACCTTTTATTATAGTTTCCTGTCGCGCGGTGCGTATTATTATTTTGAAAATACTTTTTATTATGTATTCCCGATCTGTAAATGTTTTATGCTAGTTTGTCGTTCGATGTGTATTATATTGAACATATCATACTTTTAGTATGTCATTTATAAGTGATTTATAGTCACAATCTTTGATTTTACGGGTTTTTTAATTTTAAAGTTATAAACTTTTTGGGCATGGTCATGTCCTGATCACGTGATTAAACTTTTTAAATGAACCAAGTCTTCTCCAACACACCCAACTTCCAGTGTTTAATTTGTGTTTTCCTGACCCAGCAGAGACTCTATCGGAGCTGTTGACGCTGGTTGATATCTGTAGCAAATGGAGGACGTAGATCTCCCTAGTCAACAGATCCGCCGAAGCTTATTCTATAATACAATCAAATGATCTTCTTTTGCTCATTCTGTAGTCTGGTAGACAACTTAAATTGCAACTGCCCATTTCTAAAAAAAAACAACTAAAAAAAAACAAAACAATAACATTTCTTTTAATGGGTTTGGCGGTGGAGTGGCTAAGACTTTGTGAAGAGTGTGGCTGTTCTGTAAGTTGTTGCCCACAGTCGTCACAGTTTACTTACGTGCAACCTTGCATTTGTCTAATACATTTTCCAGGGACATTGGACTTAATTCACACACTTGATCAAAACATATAATTAAGCTCAGAAGAAAAATAAAATTAATTTTAAAAAAAATAGGAATTCTTGAGAAAATCAGTTAGAGGAAAATATTCCTTTATTACTTTTTTATTTATTTTTTAAAATATTTATTTATTTTTTTTTGAGATTTGCATCATCCACCCCACTCTTGGAACCGCTGTCGGGAAAAAGATTATGTCAATAGCCTGACTTGGTTCAAAGGTGTAGGGGTTGTCAAAAGAAGTCACCGCTGGCAGCACATTTCTGTGACAAGGAATGGGTCACAAAACTGGCTTACTTATGTGAAATATTCTGCTTGTTCAGTGAACTCTATCTGTTATTTCAGGGGAAAATGACAACTGTTTTCAAGTTGGAAGACAAAGAAGTTGCGTTAAATCCAAATTGGAGTTGTGAGGACGGTGCATAAACAGTGAACTTTGGGCAAACGGAGTGCTGAGAGTTGAAGCACGAGTTGTATGTCCGTGACCCGTCCTTTCAGACCAACGTCCTTTTTGTGACAAAAATACGTGTCTACAGTTATCGTAGGATGATTGGGCAGTACTTGTAATAAAACCGTGAAAGTGATAATGAAAAATGCATTTTGTTTTAAACGGGTGAATACGTAAATGGAGTACTTCGTTACTGTGAAGAAGATGAATCTTGTGCTTCGTATTTGAAACACAGATTTTCACAGACCTATCTTTTTTACTGGCGCTCCTTCTTTACTGAATGTTATTGCGACCTACCCGTATCCACAGCTTATGTCTAGTCTTGCTTTTTATTTGAGTTCTTCGAATGATAAAAGTGTGTTGGTTTTCCTGGTTTGTTTACAGAACTGAGACCACGCTCAGATGCCAGACGTCAATAGAAGCAGGATTGATGTGTGGTATGTTCTTGCACTAAGAAGAAGAAATTTTTACTATCCTTGTGTCTATTTGGGTGCTTTGTTAGATTATTGTCGTGTTGTATTTTACATTTAGAGTTTAGCGCTACATGTAAAAGTTACCACTTAGATCTAGGTTTCTAGGCTTAGAGATTTAACTCATGATCTCACTATTTGTCATTTATGAATATTCAACGTTGTAAGAACCATCCAGCTTATTTTTCCAATTTGACTGTCATGGACTGTCACATACTGTCACAGGTTGCCAGAGACTGTCCGTCAGCAAGCCTATTCTGACTGTCACTCGACATTTACGCCTGTCACTTCACGAGATTCGGACCGGAGTTGTCACTAGCCACATATGACTTAACAGACATCGACGCTGTGGGTCTCAGTTTCGATGTTATCTGGATGGCCGAAGTAACACCATGAGCCGGGTTGTTAGAGCAGTGCTGCTCAACCCGAACCCCCCCCCTCCCTACACACAATTATTGTACATATATTTAACGGCGGTGAATAAAGCTTCGTCTTCATTTGTAAGCTCCATATAAGAAGATAAAGGCTTAGATATATATTAAAAAGATAATCAATAAAAACGCTGAATTTGAATTATATATAAAGGTAGAGTAAAGTAATTCAAATTTTAAAGTCCATGATAATTTCAGCCAAAATGAATTTAATTAATTTTGGTGACAGCTTACCAAGAAGATTGTCATCGCCATGCATTGCAGTTGGGGAATATAAGTTTCTGGTAAAAATAACAACTGGCATAAGAACGAACAAAGAAAGAACCACGTATTCGATGTAAAAATAGAGGAACACGGTGGGTCGAGCGGCATGCGCGTTCGTCTGGCGTACCGAGAGTCACGGCAGGGAATCTGTTACCGGGTATCAGGGTGTTCCTGAGTCCACCCAGCTACGAATGGGGACCTGACAACAGTGAAAGGCGACTTGGCCATGTGTGACACAATGTTGCTGTTTATAATGAAGTATAATTCTTTGTGGGATCCTGTTTCCCGATAAGCAGTGTTTTTTGTTTTCCTGTGTAACTCACCGGGACGGCGTTCTGGCTCCTTTTTTTATTACAGATACTTATTTTTTATTAATGCCTGGAATGCTTTTTAAATCCTTTATATTAACTCGTGGTGTCTGCTTGCGCCCTTGACTGCTTGCTTGCTTGCTTGTCGCCAAAACTTTGGATCGATTTTAAACACACTTCCTCGTAAGCTAGCGAGCTGAAATTTAGCAGGCAGTTTCGTACCGATAATAAAAACAATGTACCAAATTTCAGATCCATCGCATGCACTGTATTTAAATAATTAATTTTTTTAGATTATTTTATTTATTCCTATGTATCATCTATTTTTTTAGATAGAGCGTCGCGGTGCGTGTTATTATATTAAACAACCGTTCTGTCGCGCAATAAGGTACGTATTTTATTGACAACTCTTTTTAAATCCTTTATATTAACTCGCGGTGTCTGCGGCCGCCCGCCCGCCCGCCCTTGCTTGTCGCCAAAACTTTTGATCGATTTTTAACCCACATGCTCGTAAGCTAGCCAGCTGAAATTTTGCAGGCAGTTTTGTACCGATAATAAAAACAATGTATCAAAATTTCAGATCGATCACATGTAACGTAATTAAATTATTGATTTTTTAGATTATTTTATTTATTCCAATGTATCATGCTATTTTTTGAGATAGAGCGTCGCGGTGCGTATCATATTGAACAACCTTTCTGTCGCGCAATAAGGTGCGTATTTTATTGACAACTCTTTTTATAAACATATTCCTGATCGGTGCGCATTATATTAAACATGTTTTACGACACAACTGTAATTTTGTATTTCTGGATGGTCTTGCGCTGCGTATTATAATGAACATTCTTTTAGTTACGTCTCGTACATAAAGGATTTATAGTGAAAAACTTGGTTTTTTAAGGGTTTTTAAAATTTAAATCCTTTATATTAACTAGTGGTGTCTGCGGCCGCCCGGCCTTGCGGTCGCCCGCCCTTGCTTGTCGCCAAAAATTTTATCGGTTTTTACCCCACTTGCTCGTAAGCTAGCGAGCTGAAATTTTGCAGTCTGTTTTGTACCGATAATAAAAACAATGTCTCAAAATTTCAGATCGATCGCATGTACCGTAATTAAATTATTTATTTGTTTAGATTATTTTATTTATTCCTATGTATCATGCTGTTTTTTGAGATAGAGCGTCGCGGTGCGTATTATATTGAACAACCTTTCTGTAGCGCAATAAGGTGCGTATTTTATTGACAACTCTTTTTATAAACATATTCCTGATAATTTAATACATTATATTAAACATGTTTTACGACAAAACTGCAATTGTGTATTTCTGGATGGTCTTGCGCTGCGTATTATAATGAACATTGTTTTAGTTACGTCTCGTACATAAAGAATTTATAGTGAAAAACTTGGTTTTTTACGTTTTTTAAAAAAAAATCCTTTATATTAACTCGTGGTCTCTTCGGTCGCCCGCCCTTGCTTGTCGCCAAAACTTTTGATCGATTTTTAACCCACTTGCTCGTAATCTAGCGAGCTGAAATTTTGCAGACAGTTTTGTACCGATAATAAAAAACAATGTATCAAAATTTCAGATCGATCGCATGTACCGTCATTAAATTATTGAATTTTTAGATTATTTTATTTATTCCTATGTATCATGTTATTTTTTGAGATAGAGCGTCGCGGTGCGTATTATATTGAACAACCTTTCTGTCGCGCAATAATGTGCGTATTTTATTGACAACACTTTTCATAAACATATTCCTGATCGGTGCGCATTATATTAAAGCTGTTTTACGACACAACTACAATTTTGTATTTTTTGGATGGTCTTGCGCTGCGTATTATAATGAACATTCTTTTAGTTACGTATCGTACATAAAGGATTTAGTAAAAAACTTGTTTTTTACGGTTTTTTTTAAATTAAATATTTTAAATTTATGTTTTTATAGACGGAGAATCCTGCTTCACAGACGTAGGTGCTCCCAAACGTGGTTAATGCTTTCCTACAACTTTTAGACAGTTGCGGAAATTCCTCTTCAGATACTGATACAACAAGGTCATCCAGAATTTAGTTGGCACAAGTTCTTATGTTTATCACGAGCGGCGTGTTATTCTGAATCTCGATGATTTCAAACTGCAATGCACCTTCGTCTGCTCCTAATATGGTCATTTTCGAGGCCACATTAGAGACATCACTTGCAAATTGATTTTCTATAAAAAGCAAAACAGGTGTATGATTGCGAATATCTTAAAATCGATCTGCAAAATCCAGCTTCAACTTCTACAATAAAAGAATTGCTTACTTGTGACAAGCTTTGGAAGTTGTTAAGCACCCTTGGCAAGAGCTGGGAAGTCAGTAAAATTTGACTGATTTAGTTAGGGATGAATTAAGGGAGCTTAGATTCTAAAAAAATTAATCCTCTCTTAGGCATTGGTAAGATTTGAAATAATCCAGGCAGGTTTAATTCAAACTTTTTCACTTTTCACATAACTCATCTGCGAGTGTTTTAGTACCCCAGGTATCATTTTGCTTACTCTTGTCCCATCGTTATCACAAATTAAGAAAAGACGTTGGTCACTTATCTACGGAATCAAAACCAACCCCGTGAGCATCGGCATTTTTACAATGATCGATTGCAGCTGCAAATCAGGTGACCATTTTTGAGCTTTCCCCCCTCGTCCTTCCAAACGCCGTTAGTAATTATACCCGTGCGTTACACCCTGACCCCACCCACCCAGCCCCACCCTGGCCAAAGCTTAAAAAAAAGATAAACTGTTTATTTCCGATTTGAGGTTACGCAACGTTATCCCTATTGTTGACATGGGACGCACTGAACATAAAACCTACCAAATAATCTCACTCTTTTGCCGCAGCCCTCCTTTTTTAAAATGCGACAATTCTCATATGCTCTCAACTAAATTCTCAAACTTGTCTTTCCTATTAAAGACGCCTCTTCCATACATGAGATTTATGCGTCCTTCCTACGTTTTGATAAGAACGTGTTGGCAAGTGACGAAGCGTTCACAGACCACGGCTATGAGAGATCTCGCTATTCCCAGCCGCTTTTGTTTCCCATAACTAGAGCCAGGTACCTAATCAGAGCTGGGTGGACTCAGGGACAGACTTTTCCCCGGGACCTGGGTGGACTCAGAGACACCCTCGGCCCCGGGAGCTGGGTGGACTCAGGGTACAGACTTGGCCCTGTGAACAAATCTCAGCCGAGCGCGCATGGCTCTCGACCCCCAATGAAACAAATCAGAATTACTCACGGGCTTGGGATTGTCTTCTTTAAAAGTTGTTTGTTTTATTAGACAAAACTATGAAAATGTATGAAGCTCTATCGGGCCTATTAAAACAGGTCCGTGGGTTGGATGACACTGCTTTAGAGTGACACGGGATAAAACTTTTTTTCTTTCTTTCTCTAAAGCAAACACTTCTTAATAGACAGACATAGTATGGGGAAGATTATCTACGTATAAACGTAAAGGGTTTTTAGTTAAAAAATTAATGTATAAATATCTGTTGTGTAGAAACAAATAATTATAGAATACAAAAAGCCAGTATGGGATAAAAATAGATAAGAATCTAAAATGTTGGGGGATGTAACAATTTAAATCTAAGAACGGAGTGTAAAATTTATTTTTTTTCCCATTTCCTTAAAGTTCAGTTCAGATTTCTAAACATAATGGTGTTTTCCGCTAAGACTTTTTTTTTCCCAATGAGTGGTTTCTTTAAAAAAAACGGGACGCGGTGGTCGAGTGGCAGCGCACTGAACTGTCGTACCGATGGTCACGGGTTCGAATCCGGTGAAGGCAAGGGTTTGTTCCCGGGGCCTAGGGCGTCCCTGAGTCACCCCGCTCCGAATGGGTACCTAACACTACATGTAGCTAGGCGGCTGGGTAATGCGTGGAACCCACAAAGCCGTGGCCTTTGAACGCTGCATCACTTGCCAACAGATCATCTGTCATGGTCTGTGGACGCAACTATCTTCTGCACAGAAGGAGCGTCTGTATAGATAAGATAAGATAAGAAGAAAAAAAAACAAATTAAACAACTTGTAAAAACAAAGTTTTTGACTATTAATTCCCTTAAATATGAGACATAACAAACAGTATTGATTATGTTCAATATAAAACGCACCACGCGACAGACTAGCATAAAGATTTACAGATCGGGAAAATATAATAAAAGTATGTTCCATGTAATACTATTAAAAAAGTAAGTTCAATATAGTACGCACGCGCAACAGTCTAGAACAAACCTGACATGCTACATAGAGATAATCTAAAAATTCATTAATTTAATTAAAGTACATTCGATCGATTTGAAATTTGGATAGAATGCATTGTTCGGTGACAAAGGTCTATGCAGGGCCGTCCTTTGGGCAAGGCAAACGAGGAAACCGCCTTGGGCCCCACGCTTTTCAGGGCCCCGAGCTTTGACTAAACATGTTATTACTGTTTAAACGTTTACAATCGACATGTTGAAAATGGAGAAGTTTTAAACCGAAAATGGCTTATGAATTCGGCATTTAAATACAAAGTATTTTGTTTCAGTTGCAAACAATTTGTCAACACTGTCTGCTCTGGCATCCGACTCGATTTGTGACTGGAAAAGTTCCAGTTTTAGATTGTATGATCATGAGAAATCAAAGTGGCACTAATATGAATATTTGAAAATGGTTAAAATCTTATAGAAATTGCGTGTTTAAAACAGCAATAGCAATTTCAAAAAGAAATTACCACTGACTTAGAAGTTGAGCCCATTGTGCGAAAAAGAAAGAAACAAGCAATTTACATATGAAGGAGAAAATGACGGATTTATAGATGCACAATAAAACATATTTATTTCACCAGATTGTTGATAAGGCGATCATGTCGATTTACATTCCCTTTGAAATACTACGAAGGCATCATTACTCGTTTTGATATATTTATAATAAATTGCATCAATTACAACAATAAGAACAACAACAAGTCTCATATGCATTATGAATCTGGAGAAAAAGCCCACAGCCTGCGAAAGTAATGATCTTGGTGATTTCATGCTTGCTGAAGAGCTGCAATCATCAATATACATAATTTTCAATGTATATCACGTTCCGTCCGTGACGCTACTAATTTTAGAAAGCAGCGCACCAAATTACTGCACCAAAACGAACTCTTTTCGAACGTTCCGCATAAAATTGTTTAATGTGAAAATAAATGAATAAAATAATAAAAACAACCCGTAAAAAACCAAGTTTTTGACTATAAATCCTTTACGTATGAGAAGTAACTAAAAGAATGTTCATTATAACACGCAGCGCCAGACCATCCAGAAATACAAAATTGAAGTTGTGTCGTAAAACATGTTTAATATAATACGCACCGATCAGGAATATGTTTATAAAAAGAGCTGTCAATAAAATACGCACCTTATTGCGCGACAGAAAGGTTGTTCAATATAATACGCACCGCGACGCTCTATCTCAAAAAATAGCATGATACATAGGAATAAAAAAAATAATCTAAAAAATCAATAATTTAATTACGGTACATGCGATCGATCTGAAATTTTGATACATTGTTTTTATCATCGGTACGAAACTGCCTGCAAAATTTCAGCTCGCTATCTTGCAAGCAAGTGGGTTAAAAATCGATCAAAAGTTTTGGCGACAAGCAAGCAAGCAAGCAAGCAAGGTCCGCCGCAGACACCACGAGTTAATATAAAGGATTTAAAAATAAATAAAATCAATGAACGTTTTGTATTACATTATTTTTTTAATTCTGATGTTTATTTATTTTGAAAACTTTCGCCAAATTTGACAGGTGATACACTAGTTGAGTTCTATAATTCCTGCAGTCACCTAAAACGATCCAGATATAGGGACTTTCCTAGAACGCACATTGCATTTCGAATACATTTAGCTATTACTGTCCTAGTTGCTCTCGGACAGGGTTGCCAACTCAATAAAATGACATTTACGGACAAATATAAGAACTCTCAACAAAATTTACGGACAATAAAAAATTTTTACAGACACATTTCACATAAAATGTTGACCTTAAAACGAACGAATATGAAGCATAATCCAAGCATTGTGACTAAAAAATGTCAAGTATCCATATGAGCACGTCTCTATTACCATGCTCATATTTTATAACGTTAGTCTATTGTATGACATTCATCATCAGTGGCAGTGTTTAATTCCTCCTGCTTATGATCATACATAGAAACATTTACAGTGTCGATCATTGTGGGAGTAATTTTTCCCGGACCATTTCTCACAGTCAGTAAGCTTTCCAACATTGGAGTAGACAATTTGTTTTTCAAGTTGGGTGTTTCAATAAACTAACACCAGAAAAAAAACGCGTTCCACTTCTGCTCTTCCGTGTGGATGCGCCAACTTTGTTTGTGCAAACTTCGAAAGTAGCGGAAATCTGTACTCTTTGTTTTCGATATTTCTAGTTATCTGTCCAATTTGATGCCAGAAAGCGTCATAACCTTCGTCGGCCTTGACATTGCTTAAATCCGCAACTTGGTAGTCAATAAACTCAGCCTCTAAACAATCAAAATCTGTTGGAGACACAATTTGTGGAAAAAGCTAGGCCAGTTCCAAAATTTCCGACTGTTCCACTGATATTCTGTTAGTGGGTTTTAGTACTGATCTGAGCTTCAGCACTCTGTTGCTAATAGGCATTCTTTTCTGGATTGCACCGACTGCATTGGTATAAAATGCAAGAACATCAACATAAAAATTTTCAACAGTCGACGGAACATCTACTTTTTGCAGCTGTAGTTTAGTTTGATAACCTATGAATATGTGATCGCGTCATTTAAAGTTTGTACTTTCCAATTGATCAAAACTCGTTAAGTCTTCAACCAACAACAGTACCTGTGGTCGTATATAGTAACCCAACACACTTTTCAACAGTTGATTTGCCTCGTCATATAAATCTGATTGGGGTTTTGGGGCCCGGTGGGTTTAACCTCTTGGGGGGCCCCACATACATGGCGGTAGCGTAATCTTTAATGTAAAAAAATTTCGTAAACTAATTTCGGACTTTCGAATTTTGTCCACCCTCCCATAGCTACGCAACTGATGCAAGATAGCCTAAGTAACTTAGCTATTTTGTAAACTAAGAATGTTTTTTGCTAAGGATATTGCCAATAATGAACTTATTTCAGATTTTGCAGTGGCCTAGGCTTGCAAAATTTGCTTCAGCGTTGTAAAAGCAAGGTAGAAGTAGAAAATACAAGCAAACCAACACTGGTGTATATAGTTTATAATTTTAAGTTACTTACATGTATATATAAACTCTCAATTTGCATACCAAAACAAAACATTTTAATTACAGTATTAACATCCTTTTTGAGCTTTAGTATCTTCAATTAAATGAACAAAACTGTAATTATTGATGTGTCAGTGCTGTTATAGACTAAAATTTTGAGTACTATATTTCCCCCCATTCTTTTAATATATGTAGAATTGCAACTTTTTGCATGGGTCTCACGCCTCATCTGCTGCCTTGTGCCTGGGGCACCGCTCATAGTTTGCTGCCTTGGGCCCCGCGTACTCTGGGTCTATGTGCACAATTTCAGCTCAATAGGATCACGGAAAGTGAGTCATTTTTTACCTTTTTTTCCCGAGGGACCACGACAAACAGAGAGACAGAAAGAAAGACGAGACGGCGAAGTTAATATAAGTGATTTAAAAGCAACAAACAATTTTAAAAAACACTACTATTAAAACTGGGACATTTAAAAAAAAATTATGTTACATATTTCTTTTTAATTTAAATTTATTAAAACGTCCTTGTTTCCTGAGGCAGAAATGATGATGAAAAATATGTGTTAAGGATATTAGCTTTAGTCTCATTATCATTATAGGTTTTATTATTTGAGCCTTTTAGTGTGGCTATTCCTGTAGGTTCCATTTTTTTAAAGATTTTATAACGGACCATAAGTTTTTAAATGTAACATTACAATATGTATATATTCATTTTGGAGGTTTTGACTACGTTTTTTTGTCATGTGTTTAATCTTTAAGTACTTTTTGTGTATCCTTTTTAAATTGGTAGCTTTAAATTACTTAAATAAGTTCTCTTTTTGTTTGCATAGCTTTTTTAAAATTTAGAATTGAACCAGCGTTTGTTAATTTTATTTGATGTTAATTTTTTTTAAACATTCTCATCCATAATAGTGTTTAGATTTGTTTTTATATCTTTCCAAATTTCTTCTACTGAGCTATTTGTATTAAATTTACTTAGGAAATTTTGTTGGAAGTTAGCCGCTAATTGGTGCAGTTTTATTGAATTACATTTATTACAAAGATATATTATTCTTCTAGGTATCTTATTAATTTTGGTTTGTATTGTATTGGTGACCATAACAATATCATGGTCGGACAGTCCAGGAATAATTTTGCAGTCTAACACTAGTCTTGGTCTTTTTGTTAGGAATAAATCCAGTGTTTTATTTTTCCTTGGTTTTTTTTTACTATCTGTTCTAGGTTTAAGTTGTTTATAGTGTTTATAAAGTGTTCATTAATATCTTTATTAAATTGTTAGTTATCAATTGTATAGATTTTCAAATTTATATCTGGGAGATTAAAGTCCCCCATAATACAAACTGCAGCATTTTTATGATTTTCTTTAATGAAATTTAATTGACTGCAAAGATTCTTCGTGTATTATAAGTTTGTATTCGGTGGTCTATATATACTGCACACAATAAGTGGTGCTGAGTTTGGTGTAATTATTTTACACAAAAAAAAACTCTATATTAAAATTTGATTGTGTAGTATATTCTTCAGCTATGATATTTGATTTGATTGCAAGCAGCACTCCTCCATATCTTTTCTAAAAAATATTATAATTGCTGTTAAAAATTTCCGAGTTCTATATATGTTCGGGTTCAACCAAGTTTCAGAACCAGCAATTATGTCTGGTTCTTCTGTTTTTATCAGTAGTTCTAAATCTGGAATTTTATTTTTAATACTTTGGAAGTTAATTATTAGTGTCTTGAGAATGATTTGATTATTAGCATTATTAGATTTTTATGGTTATTTTTATGGGGTTGTGTAGCAGGTTTCATTTTATCTAGTGGGTTATTTAATAATAGGATTAGCAAAAACACTGTAAGAGTTTGTGGTGATCAGGTTCCTATTGTTAAACAAATCAGGACTGATTTGGGACAACCCACAATTTATGAAGCGCCAAGATGCTTATTTATTTCCTAGGCCTATTGCTATGCACTTTGGTGTGTTGGTATGCAGGCATACTGAGTGGTACCATTCATTGCAGGTGCCACACTGTATGGCTCCTTGTTTGATAGTGCATGTCTTAATACAAATTTGGCATTTAGATGATACTGGGCCTTGGTTAAGTTCTATGTCGCCGAAGAGGAGCAAAATTAAAATTAAGTGCTTTTGCCTATATCTACATATATTATGTTTCCATTGTTTGAAGGTAATTTACTTTATTGTGCTTAAGATAGAGGTGTAGTCAGTGTACTTTGTGTTGTCGTGGTTAATAATTATCGATATATTACTCTGATTTTTAGGATGTTTGCTGGTTGATGTTAAAGATTTAGAAGTTGGGGGTCAGGGGCACAAATTTCGGTTTTTTCCTAATATGATCTATTTAAAAAAGACTCATCATTAAATCTCCAGCCTCCCGTGCAAATAGGGGCATGAAACTTTGGCAAGTTTTGAAAAATATTGACTTTCAAGTACTGTATATCCAGCATGATCCAGATTGAAATCAATTGGTGTTTGAATTGGTGTTACGCGGGTTCTCAACACTAATTGAAATCCTAATTTCTCGCTAGTGACCGCGGGTATTTTGCTAGTTAAATTCATAAAGCTGTAATTTGTTGCGATTATCACATAGCTTGGTTCATTTATCGTTTAATATGTATATTCTTGAATAGGATTTGTCAAATAGGCAGCTATACCCTTTTGTGGAAGATATTAAAAAATCTGTGTGTGAATTAAAAGTAATCTTATTATTTTGTTCATTCTAAATTACTTTAAGCCAAAAAATTAATTGTTGCAAGGAATACCCTGATATTGAGATGATATTAGAAATATCGGACTCATATCATTGAACGAGATTCATCTAAAGTCTACTTTGTAGAGCAGAATAATATTGGGGTTAAGGGATCCATTATAATAAGGGATCTTTTTGGGAAGCGTGATTATATCGGGGGACGAGGTGTTTATAGCAATAAATTCAATGTTATATATTTGTTAGTTGTTTTTTTTTAATTTAGTGACCTCGTATTTGAATATTAAGTAAATTTATGTTGTTCCTTATTTTATTTATTTTCATTAATTATGTTGTTTTTTTAATTTAAAAAATGTTTTGCAAGTTCCATCTAAGAAAATACCAGGTAAATAGAGGGGAAAAGCGAGATAAATGTTTACATATCTGAAACATATTCAAAGCGTTTAAGCGTCTTAAGCGTTTGCGCCCAGGTACCCGTTAAAATGTGGCTGAAATGTTTATACCAACGGTGGCATGCCGTTCTTCTGTGTTCACATTGCAGTTCAAGAACAATTTATCCAAAGAAAACTTTTTTTTTCTGTAAGGAGGTATTGAGAACATAAAATAAAGAAGATAAGATTTAGAAAAATTGATGTAAAAAATTCCAGGGGCGCTGTTATGTATATTTTTGTTATGGAACAGGGGCGGGTATACCTAAAACGTTAGGGAACGATTCGTAAAAAGTTTTGGAAACACTCGTAGGAGATGACGTGTATTTTAAAAAAAAGACACATAACGTCACACGGTTTTGAACAATCCCCCTGCCTACACTAGCTGCGTCAGTAGAAGTTAGCCTCTCCGCCTTCTACCTCCCCCTCCCCATAAAAGCCGTCAATCTTATTTGAAAATGAGCCTGTTTCAAATTTAAAAAAAATTGTGGGTTTTTAAGTATGCATTTAGTGAATGGACATGTTTCAAAACAATTTCTCGTCATTTTAGTTTATGGCTGCACTCGAATATCGTGCGTGAAAACATGTATAAAAAAGGAGGCACAGGAAAGCTGAAACATTTAGTTTAAGCGTTGAGCATTTTGATGTGACATCACAGTTCTTATAAACCACCCCTCCCCTCGCCAGACAAATATGTGACTCCTCTCCCCTCACCCTAGATGCGTGATGTCATTTGTGGACGGCCACTGATGTTATCTAATATTTGGATGAATAAAACGTTGTCTATAAAAATTCATGCCATGCATTGTGGTCAAATATTATTTACCGACAAGTACCAAAAAATCTTTGATGTTTAGTTTTAAAAAATATTTACTTTTTAACAAATTATTGTTTTATTATTATTTTATAAAAATATTATTGCTTTGTAGTTTTTAAGTGGAGTGCCGTCTTCGCAGAAACTTAGCATTGAACTATTACCCTGTTCCAGGATATGTCAATGTAACACATATCACAAAAATACACCCCCCACAGTTTTTAAAAAAAAATTTTAAATAAATATATGATTTTAATTTTTTATTGTAATTTTATGATAGATGTTTTTTTTAATTTTAAATTATTTGCCCAGGTGAGTGCCGTCTTCGCAGCTCAGCTGGGTGAACCAAATTATCCAATTGGGCAACACAAAAATAATAACTTTTAGGAAAGAAGATTTATGCATTGGTATCCAGGATTGGTGGCCCCTTAAATCACAGAAGATGCATGAAATGTACACATTTTTATTTCGTACAAATTTAAAAATAGTACGTTTATTTGAACAAAAATATTTTCAATTAATGTTACGATATATTTCCTAGCAAGTTTAGTTGATTTTTTGGTTTTAAACTAGCCGAAAAATAAAATGCGCTGAAATAAGAAAATACCAATTGAAAGACGTAATCACAACCTTTAAATATTAAATGTAACTAGAAATTTTGTAAATACTTCTTTAATGATTAATCAAAAATTGATGACGCAATTTCTTTTTTTTATTCACATATTTAGAGTCTCTTTTAAAAATTCTTAATCTAATCTATTTCCTTTATTTACAAAAATCAAGCAAAGAAACACGTTTTGATATGAAGTTGAAGTTATTGTACAACCTAATGGCTATAGGATTTGGTTTGTTATAGAGTCTATACTTTTAAATATACAGTGGTAGCTAGATATACGAAATTAATCCGTTCCTGGGGGGGGGCTTTCGTATCTCTTAATTTTTCGTAGGTCGCACTAATTTTTACATGATAAAAATGCCTAATCAATTCCAAGCCACACAAAAAAACAACACTAAAAATAAAAATGGAAAGGAAAACCAGAATGATTCTTCAATCCTTAAAAAGACACAATATAATTATAAACCTAATGAATAGTAATAAGACAATGGTTAAAAGCAAAGAGAACGGCGCGCTCGATAAATGGTATTTTTGGCTGCTATATTTGTTTATCTCTTTTTTAATAAAAAAAAATAGACAACTAAACCTAACCCAGACCCTAATACTACAACCTTAATTACGTTTATGGATAAAAATAATTGCACTTATTTCCTTTTTAAGTGTAAAACGTAAGTTTTTCAAAATAAATATATTTCAGCTGAAATCTATTTATTTTGAAAAAAATACACATGAGAATAAAAAATAATGTAATACAGAACTTTCATTTATTTTAATTTTATTTATTTATTTTCATATTGCACAATTTTATGTGGAACGTTCGAAAGGAGTTATTTTTGGTGCAGTAATTTGGTGAGCTGCTTTCTAAAATTAGTAGCGTTACGGACAGGACAGACGGGACGTGACATACATTGCAAATTATATGAAAATAATACGATATGTACAAACTTTGCATGAATCAATTGCTAAAAAAACACTTTCATTTTTACAACTGTACACTAAACATACGTAAAATAACACTTAAACTTATGTAAATTTTTATTTCTATAAAAAGTAATTTTAAGTTCTAATTTTTTCTTTTGCGTTTTCTAATTTTCTGTTTCACCTTTCATTTCTTCGCCTCACTTCCACAAACGTCTTTCCTTGCTAATTGTCTCTTAGCAAAAATACTGATCCAAAGCAGCTAGTTTTTCCCCTGAAATGAGTCAGGCAAATGTCATTGAACTGCGTAAGAACTGTTGGTGGCGCGTTGAATGCGGTCACATGATGCTCAATGTTGTCAGAATTTCAAGGATGTGCCAGGATATGTCGAGAGGAGATTATTAAACTTGTGTGAAATAAATCAAGTGTTATTGAGTATTTCAAAGCGTCCAGGGCTGTACTTCGTGTTTACATTAACCAGCCCGAGACTTTGACGACGCTGGTTGATATCTGTGGCCGAGGGTGGACTTAGATCCCCCCCTAGACAACGAATGCGCCACAGCCATGTGTTTATTTAATGAGTGTCTTGTCTTAGAGCTGAATCCCCGTTTCCCGTTGTTCAACTCTCTTAGCTTTTGGCACACTTACGTGTGTCATACGTTAGTTTATTTAAATACTAGAGAACACCCGTGGTGTAGTTTACGCCGCAGACTTGCTCATAGATAGTGCAAAGAAAAGGGTGAAAGAATGGACACAAACTACAGAACGAAGAAATCAGAACAACGCGAATGAGCGTTGGGGGGGGGAGGATTGTGGTTTGCTGACGTATTGATGGTCTCGAGACATGCGCACTGCGGTTAGCTACCTGCACCAACCCAGCTTTCCAATCATAAACTGTGATTGGCCGACCCTAGTGAGGGTCAGCTATGTTTTCAATACAGGGGGGACAGAACGGGAGCAAAAAAAAACCTTTAAAAAAAAATGTTTCCACTGAGGTTTGAACACAGTACCTCCCGCATGTAAAGCGTACATGATAACCAGTACACTACGAACAAAATGTTAGTCTGTGAAGGAACAGCGCAAGTAAACGCAAGAGGCATCGTTGGTCTTGAAACATGCCTACCCCCCCCCTTTTTAGAACCCACTTCGCTTGATTGGTCGACACAAGCGAGGGTAATTCGTCATGCTCATTTGCACACTATTCATTCTTGATCTTGTTCTGATCAGTTATATGTATATAGATTTTATTCCTTGATTATTTGTTAATTTATATTCGTCTTATATGATCGTAATTTACTTATTACAGACGATCGTTCTATACCGAAGATTTTGTCTTTAGTCTTGACATTTTATTAGAGTTTTTTAATGGTGGTTAAATATTTTGATATAATTTAAACGTCCTTTTTTGTCACATAAGATCTCAGTCCTTGTATGAAAACAATTGATCAGAAGCGTAACTGGGTTTTCCGCGCCCTTGGCTAATTTATTTTTGGCGCCCTTGACCAAGTTCAGCTTTGCGGCTTCTTCAAGGTGGGAAAGTACTAAATTTGTATGAATTTAAGGAATAGCCCTCGACGCCCCTGGCAACTGCCCAGATGCCAAGCCGTTGTTACCCCTCTGCAATTGATATCCTACCACAGATTCACTCATACGAAACGTTCAAGCATTATTTATGAGACATAACTAAAAGTATTGATCATGTTCAATAAAATACACACCACGCGACAGATTCCTTTTGACATCGAGGGCTGGATTGAACTTCCAGTGACCAGTGGTGGTCAACTATAGCAGACGGCTACAAACGTTACATGGAGATACATTGAGATAAAACTAAAAATTCATTAATTTTAATTACGGTACATCGATCGATCTGAAATTCTGATACAATAAATTATTAAGATACACAAGTCTATGTACACAATTTCAGCTCGATGGGATCACGGGAAATGTGTCATTTTTTAACTTTAGTTTTTCAGCGGGTTTGACCATGACAAGATGGTGAAATTAATATAAAGGATTTAAGCAACAACGCAATTTTCCATCTTACCATAGAGTGTTGTTTCCATTTCCATTCTCAGTAGTTACGGATTGTGCTACTGGGTGGTACTTGACGGTACTGGGTGGTACTGGGTGGTACTGGGTGGTACTGAGTAGTACTGCGTGGTACTGGGTGGTACATGACGGTACTTGGTGGTACTGGGTGGTACTGGGGTGGTTCTGTGTGGTACTGAGGGGTACTGGATGGTACTGGGTGGTACTGGGTGGTACTGGTTGGTACTGGGTGGTACTGGGTGGTACAGAGTGGTACTGAGTGGTATTGGGTGGTACTGAGTGGTACTGTGTGTTACTGGGTGGTACTTGACGGTACTGGGTGGTACTGAGTGGTACTGTGTGGTACTGGGTGGTAGTTGACGGTAATGGGTGGTTTTGAGTGGTAGTGGGTGGTACATGAAGATACTTGGTGGTACTGGGTGGTACTGGGGGGTACTGTGTGGTACTTGGTGGTACTTGACGGTACTGGGTGGTACTGAGTGGTACTGGGTGGTACATGGCGGTACTTAGTGGTACTGGGTGATACTGATTGGTACTGTGTGGCACTGGGTGGTACTTGACGGTACTGGGTGGTACTGAGTGGTACTGGGTGGTACATGGCGGTACTTAGTGGTACTGGGTGGTACTGTGTGGTACTTGGTGGTACTTGACGGTACTGGGTGGTACTGAGTGGTACTGGAAGGTACATGACGGTACTTGGTGGCAATGTTCCCTTTTAGCTGCGTGGCTGCGCGGCCGCGCAGGTAACTGACCGGCGCCGCGCAGGTAATTAGAATTTCGGCGCAGCTAATTTTTTTAATATTGCATAAAAAATGGATGATGTGTAATGTTGCACACGAGTTTTTTTCACTTTGCACACGGTCAAACGAACCTTAGAGGGAACATTGCTTGGTGGTACTTGGTGGTACTGGGGGGTACTGTGTGGTACTGAGGGGTACTGGGTGATACTGATTGGTACTGAGGGGTACTGGGTGGTACTGAGTGTTACTGGGTGGTACTGGGTGGTACTGGTTGGTACTGGGTGGTACAGAGTGGTACTGAGAGGTACTGGGTGGTACTGAGTGGTACTGTGTGGTACTGGGTGGTACTTGACGGTACTGGGTGGTACTGAGTGGTACTGGGTGGTACTGGATGGTACTTGACGGTACTGGGTGGTACTGAGTGATACTGGGTGGTACTGGGTGGTACTGAGTGGTACTGTGTGGTACAGGGTGGTACTTGACGGTACTGGGTGGTACTGAGTGGTACTGTGTAGTACTGTGTGGTACTTGACGGTATTGGGTGATATTGGGTGGTACTGGGTGGTACTGGATGGTACTGGATGGTACTGTATGGTACTTGGTAGTACAACAAAACTGATACATTTCATAAGCTCATACATCCAAAGAGGGTCAAAATCACTTCACTGCTAATCGAACTTCAGGCTACTTTCGTCAACTTGAGAAATTTCGTCTGTAAATAATTAGCGTCTTTGAAGTTCATTGGTGTTTGAGTACGTTTTTTTAGATGCACGTAATGCAAATGTTGTCGGTAACTTCCTCTTTGAACAGGGTGCTAAAGGATGATACTCTGTTTTTTTAATAATTTTTTTATTTGGTAAAATGAAAAAAAACAACAACACACTTTGTCTTAATATCTTCTAGGAGTAGTTTGAATAGTTATAGTATTTACATTTGTGTATACCTTGCAAGGGTGTACACCCATTCAAACAGTCCAAAATGTACGCCCAGTCATGCTAGTACACAGTGTCATGGGTTTACGGTCCATACACCTACGTCATCTATACACCTACAAGAAAATTACACATATGTCATCTCTACACTTACAACATACATACACATACTAAATTTCTAAAGCTACAAACTACCGCATTTATACAATTATAGCATACATTTGCCTACGACATCTCTACACTTACAGCATCATTCAACCTCCAGAAATTGCCTTAAGTACAAGATACTTAAAACTACAGCATACTAACATCTATAGGATTCCTCTATCTACAATAAAGCTACGGTTTTCCAAAACTTCATCTTTAGCCTATCCAGGGCCGGATTAAGCCATCTTGGTGCCCGAGGCACAAACCCACATGGGTGCCCCCTTCTGCCCCGATCCCCACTGACCGCTGGTATGTGCAAACCAACTAACAAACAAAACAGTTGTTAACACACAGGAGCGTCACAAGGGATTGCGGGAGGTGCGGACCGCACCGGTTGACACCAAAGAATAAAATTCTGTATGCCTCGTTATTTGGCATTGGCATACTCGGAGGAGGTCTATGGGGTAAGTTGTGAGGGGGGTGAAACAATAAACTACCAAACTGGATGACACCCACCCTAGTGACGCAGCTGTTAACACATATGTTTGTACTAGTATAACTCAAATAAGACCTACGATAAGTTATTTCTGTATTAAAATATTTAAAAAAAACCTTTACATTTTAAAGTTCTTTATTCTAGATTTACATCTGGCAAAGTTCATCATCAAAGTTAATTTTGCGCAAAATGTCTATCTCAATCATCAGCAAAGATAAGGAATCAAGCCTTTCTTATTTCATTATTGATCTACTTAGATTTTTTGTACGTTTCAACTGAGCAAAAGAGCGCTCAGTTAAAACGTTCGTAAACATTAATGTTAAAAATATGTGCAAGTCCATTTCTATATTGGAAAAGCAAACTGGGTGTTGTCTCTATTACTTTGTATAATTCTGAATGACTCAACGTGTTGTTTTCAGATTTTGATGCACGAAACTTGTGGCGAATATATGAGTGTAACTTTTGTAGTTCAGTATATAAATTATTGTTTAGATCTTCAGGATAATCTTTTAATAGTCCTATATAACACTGAGATGTTTGTGGTACATCGACCAGACAAGAAAATCTAACTGCTATACCATTATGTACATATCCTCATCTACCCATCTCTGTCTCAAGTTTGTTCCACAAAATATACGAAATTTGTCTCTGGCAATGACCACTGTCTTTCATGCAAGTGATCTGCTAGTGAAGAATACTATTCAGCACACGTTTTCAAGTTCACGTGCTCATTTTGTAGAGCTTGACCGAATCTGTGAAAATGTCACACTTCTTCCCAAAAGACAAGCGTGAGAGTAAATACTAATTATTGTATCTTCTTTGCAATTTTTGTCTGCTTCTCTTCTGGAGTCCCACTTCTGTGACAGGTCTTATTGTAGACACTCTAATGCTTCTATAATCTGAGGATGAGACTTTAGAATAGCTTTAGTTCCAACAGCATGTGCTTCCCATCTGGTATCGTAAAGAGTTTACCAGCGTTCAATCCACAAAGCATCCTTTCAGAATCTTCCATCTGTTGGTTAACGCTGAGAAAAAAGTATAAATCAGTTGCACTGTATGGAAGAAGTTTACGGCTTCTAAACAAAAGTCGACGGCACTTCTGCCTACCAGATTTATTGAATGGGTAGCACAAGGTATGTATATAGAAAACAAATATTCCTCTTGAATTTTGTTTTGTATGCCCTTGTAATACCAAGACATATTAGCTGCGTTATCCGGGACTGACCTCTGCATTTCACAAAATCAATGTTGCAAACTTCACGTAAGTACTGCAACTCTTGCTTAGCCATACCTTCACCGGTGTGACTTTGCAGCTCCAAGAGAGTTAAAAAGCGCTCAATGGGCTCTCCATCTAACGCATATCGAAGAAAAACGTTTAACTGATCTATAAGTGAAATATCGGGTATTGACAAGCTGAAATAACCAGACTGACTAACTCCAGCAACCCTAGAAAAAAATTGAATTTTGTAAAGATCCAAATTTTTCATTTGGGGCCGTCCATAAATCACGTCACGCAATTTTGACCAATTTTTCACCCCCTCCCCCCTCGTCATGCGTCGTCACAAAAAGTTAGACCCCCCTCCAAAAATACGCCACAAAGCTTTGACCCCCCCCCCAAAATGACGCACCCCCAAATCCCCGAGTCATGTGATCAGTACCTCGAGTCTAAGGGGGGGGGGTAACGCACACAAAAACTTGTATATTTTGAGGTAACGGGCAAAAAAGTTTGTCAACTAATGCTGTGAGAGAACCAAACGGAGCAGCAGTGACACCACAAATGCTTTGATGTCAACATCAAACGACGCAGGGTAACAATTTCATACATTCTCATGAGTTCTCAAACTTAAGGATTATAATTAGATTTAATTTTCATTTCTTGATACCTTACGCCGACCGGCGTCTGATGGCCTACCGACCGGTACTTTGAGAAGCACTGATTAAAAAAAAATCATTAAATAAATTGTAAGTGACCAAATTTTTCAGTGGAAGTTTTATTTTATTTTACCATTTTGATGTGACGTCACATTTCTTAAAACCCCTCCCCCTCCTCTTCACGCATCGTCACAAACCTGTGACCTCCCTCCCCCCTTAGGTGCGTGACATCATTTATGGACGGCCCCTTTGTCCCCTTAAAAGGGATTTCAGGGGTTGATTAAGATTGCACAAGGCCCCTGGCTGCAATTCCACCTGGGGCCCTGTCCAGCAAATTTATTATACAATTTATTAAGTTTGGGGTCCCTTAATGTATTCTTAAATCATTGGGGGCCCTTGGCTTTAACCCAATAAGCCTGCCATTTAATCCGCCCCTGTGCGATTAATATTACATTTGCCATTGGCTAACGTCATGTCGATTATGGACACTATACACATTTTTCTTGAGGACTTGTGGGGCCCCCAAAACGCTTGGTGCCTAAGGCACATGCCTTGTTTGCCTATAGGTTAATCCAGCCCTGAGCCTATCTATAGCTCAAGCATTCCTTCAGCTAAAACGCAACACCCATTCCTTGGTAATTTATTGAAGACTATCCATGACCGTATGAATCTGTTGCCTTTTTTCAGTTGCGGGCCGCTTGCCCATACTGGACAAGACCGAGATTGGAGACGGTGACGCCCTGACAGTAACGTGTGACGCCAGTCGTGTCACTGACACTCATGTCACAAAACTTGCTGCGCTATACGTATTTCGAGAATCTTTGATAATAGACGGACGAGAACCTTATTTCGGTTACCTGTATGGCTTAGAGTATGACGAAAATTGCAAACCATGCGTGAGTACCATTTTCATTTGCATGTTAAATTTGAAGTACACTTTTATTTGTATTACATTTCGAAAATGTTTTAATTCGCGTGATATTTTTTTAAAATATTAAACATAATTTTTTTTCTTGAGTATTCTGTAATTTTTACTTTTATGTTCTTTTACAAACGTCAGTTAATGTAAATTTTTAATATGCATGTATTAAGTGTCAAAGATTTGTAACATTTTGTTCTTCAATTTGCACAATAGAGCTTAAACGTGTGTTATTGTGCCAAGTGCAAGCGGTTAACAATTTACGTACGGGATGCGAGCCCCATTTGACTTTGATTAAACCTTTTCTCTCCATTGTCCCTGTCGTATAGGCCTGTCTATAATAACACTGCGGAAATGAAACAAAGGAAAATCTTACGAGATTGTGTTGTAAGTCAGCATGAAATGTTATTTCCAACGCTGTTGTGGTGGGATAAGAAAATAGGATTCAGCCAGAGAGCAAGAGCAGTAGCAAGGAGAGGCGTAGATAGACAAATAGAGACGAGGGCGGTGCAGAATAGAATATACTTAGGTCTCCATACTGCAAATACGCTTGTTAATGCAGCTAGAGTATTTACTAGAAACTGTGGTTTCTCTCATCAAAAGAATTAGGCACCCAAAGAAAAGTTAAACAGTTATACGCTTCACGATTTTTTAAAATATTTTTTTTTACTGATTTCGTAAATTTGCAGATCATCATGATCATCATGTGTATTATTTGCCGAACTACTCCGGTACATACGGATCAAAATCACAAACGCTAACAAATTCAGATGTCAAATTTGAAATGGAGATTTTAATTAAAACAAAGTATAAAATTAAGTTGAACATTGAAGTCCTGTGATGAGCAATATGTTATCTTTAAGTTAAGTACATGCGATGGATAGCTCAACTCAACCTGTTACTTCTGTATAATCGGAGACGTAAATAAGTCTCCATTGCATGTGTAATAAAAAAAAACCCGTAAAAAAACCAAGTTTCTGACTATAAATCCTTTAGGTACGAGACAAAACTAAAAGAATGTTCATTATAATACGCAGCGCAAGCCCACCCAAAAATACAAAATTGCAGTTGTGTCGTAAAAAGTTTAATATAATGCGCACCGATCAGGAATATGTTTATAAAAAGTATTTTCAATAAAATACGCACCTTATTGCGCGACAGGAAAGGTCGTTCAATATAATACGCACCACGACACTCAATCTCAAAAATTTAACAAGATACATAGAGATAAATAAAATAATCTAAAAATTATGTAATTTAATTACAGTACATGCGATCGATCATAAATTTTGATACATCGTTTTTATCATCGGCACAAAACTGCCAGCAAAATTTCAGCTCACTAGCTTACGAGGAAGTGGGTTAAAATCGATCCAAAGTTTTGGTGACAAGCAAGCAAACAATCAACCAAACAGAAACCACGAGTTAATATAAAGGATATAATTTTAAAAAACGTAATAAAAAAACCCGTAAAAAACCAAGTTTTTGACTATAAATCCTTAATGTACGAGAAGTAACTAAAAGAATGTTCATTATAATACGCAGTGCAGCGCAAGACAATCCAAACATACAAAATTGTAGTTGTGTCGTAAAACATGTTTAATATAATGCGCACCGATCAGGAATACGTTTATAAAAAGTGTTGTCAATAAAATACGCACCTTATTGCGCGACAGAAAGGTTGTTCAATATAATGCGCACCCTTACACTCAATCTCAAAAAATAACATGATACATAGGAATAAATGAAATAATCTAAGAAATCAATATTTCAATTACGGTACATGCGATTGATCTGAAATTTTGAAATATTGTTTTTATCATTGATACGAAACTGCCTGCAAAATTTCAGCTCGCTAGCTTACGAGGAAGTGGGTTAAAATCGATCCAAAGTTTTGGTGACAGACAAGCAATCAAGCAAACAAGCAATCAAGCAAGCAAGCAACCAGACAACACATGTTAATATAAAGGATTTAATAAAGCTGATTCGTCCAACTCGTTTATTAGAGAATAGGCATTGGAAGTCGATGGTTATTGAACGAATGGTTTTGTTTTTTGGCTTAGAAAAACACGCCTGAAATAGCTCTTATGTATTTTTTATTTGCTTGAATGAATTGACAACGAAAATAAATACAAATTTGGACTGAATTTGTCAAAAGAAAGTTCGCTAAACAAAATGAATTTTTATTTAGTACGAGGAAAGATTGTGATGCAATTTAAAAGAAAAGATAATTATGAACTTTTTTTTTCCACATTGATGCAACTACTGAGACAATATTTGAAACTATACTAAAACCTTTTCTATGGCATCCGTCCATCCTCATGGGATGATGGCGTTTCCTCCTGCTCCTCTACCCCCATTCCCCTTTCTCCTGGCCCCTTTCTCCTCGCTCCTGGCTGTAAGGGAAGCTTACGCGACTTGAATGCCCTCGCGCACTTTTGCCCGCCAGGAGGTGCGCTCCACAGCAATGGTCTCCCATGTTTTATGGTCAATCTGCGCCAGAGTCATGTCTTTCTTGCAGACATCCTTGAAGCGCAAGCAGGGGCGTCCTCTCTTCCGCATACCAGTTGCCAGCTCGCAATAAAGCAAGGCTCTTGGAATGCACTCCGAGCTCATCCTGCGGACATGTCCCAACCACCTCTCAAGGCGCCTCTCAATCAGGATTGAGTGCATGCTCAGCATATGACTCCTTCTGAGTACCTCGACATTCATGATCTTATCTTTCCACTTGATGTGCAGAATCCTGCGCAAGCATCGTAAGTGGAAGCTGTTGAGTTGCTTTGTTTGTTTGTTTGGCATAGGTCGTCCAGCACTAGCTGCCATAGAGGAGTGTTCTGAGCACGCAGGCCTGGTACACAGTGATTTTCGTCCTTTCAGTAAGCTGTGCATTGTTCCACACTCTTTGATTCAGCCTAGCCATTAATGGTGCAGCCTTGCCGATTCTGGTTTCAATTTCCTTTTCCAGGAAGAGTGTGCTTGTGATGTTACAAAAACCTTTTACAATGTTAATATTTAACATAGCGTTTCTAACTACTTTTTATTTATTTTAAGCATGTGTATTTTTATCGCTTGATTCGTTTAAATATTTTAATAAATGGGAGCAAAGTGTCTATGTTCGAAATGACCTAGAAGCTTACAGACCTGAAATGGCCTTGTGGCTTACAGCCCTGAGATGACACCTCGGCCAAGTGGCGGTAACTCAGCAAATATTGCTGATAATAATCTCTGTTCTAACTCCGCCGTAGCTGGTCCCAAGCCCGGGTGAGAGAGGAGGAGGGTTGTGGGAAGGGCTAGCATCCCTTCCCGTAAAAAACCCTTGCTACAAAAACGTGAACAAAGAAAAAATAGGAAACTCGGACCTTGGAGATGATGGGTCTCGGAACAGAGAACTAATGAAGCTAGGTGGCCAAAGCCAACTGGAAACCACCCGGCAGACAACCATCCTCTCCACTAGGACCACCACCAGCCTAGGAACATGGAATGTGAGGACCATGTTCGAAGCTGGAAAAACTGCCCAAGTTGCTGCCAAAATGCAACGGTACAAGCTAGGCATCTTGGGGATAAGTGAATCCCGATGGACTGGCTCAGGCCAGATGAAGCTCAGCACAGGAGAACTGCTAATATATTCAGGCCATGATGAAGAAAACGCAGCTCACTCCCAAGGAGTAGCACTCATGCTTTCCAAAACTGCTCAGAACGCCCTTATAGGATGGGAAGCCCATGGCCCCCGGATAATCACCGCAAGATTTGAGACCAAAGAGCAAGAAGTCAATATGGATCTTCTTCATGTATACGCTCCTACTAATGACAGTAAAGAAGAGGACAAAGAGGACTTCTACAACAGACTGAGAACCCTTATCCAAATGTTTCCTAGGAGCAATGTGATTATACTAATGGGTGACCTAAATGCAAAAATAGGCAGCAACAAGAATGGATATAAACACACGGCCTCGGAGAGATGAACGAAAAAGGTGAAAGGCTAGCAGATCTATGTGCTGCAGATGGACTAGTCATCGGTGGAAGCCTCTTCATGCATAGAAATATCATCAAAGCAACATGGATATCACCAGATATGTCAAAGGTTAACCAAATCAACCATATGTGTATCTGCAAAAAGTTTAGAATATCTCTCCAAGATGTAAGGGTAAAAAGAGGGGCAGATGTAGCATCAGATCATCATCTACTGATTGCCAAACTAAGGCTAAAATTGAACAAGAATTGGACAAGTGAGGGAAGCAAGCGACAACTTTTTAACACTACTCTTTTGAAAGGGGAACCAAAACTTAATGAGTTCAAACTTACGCTAACTAACAAATTCCAGATCTTGCAAGAACTAGCCAACGAAGAAACAGTTGACCAAAACTGGAAAAGCTTCAAAGAAATACATACGACCACCTGTGAAGAAGTGTTGGGTCCCAGACAACAAACGCATAAAGAATCGATTTCTAATGAAACCATGGAGAAAAACCAACAGAGGAAAAAGAAGAAGGCCATTCTAAACAACAGCCGCACCAGAACCGAAAAAGACTAGAGCATCAGCAGAATACGCAGAAGCCAAGAAAGACGTTAAACGTAGCATAAAGTCAGATAAAAAGAACTACAAAGAAGGATTAGCACTTGAAGCACAAGAGGCAGCTTACCATGGAAACACAAGAGAACTATTCAGTACAATAAAAAAGCTATCCAGAACGTTCAAAAATCCAGGGAGACCTGTTAAAACTAAAGATGGGAACTCTATACCTGATGAAGAGGGTCAGAAAAAAAGATGGATATAATATTTTGAAGAACTCCTCAACCGATCAGCCCCACAATACAATCTCAACATAGAGCCAGCAGAACAAGACCTAGAAATAGACTGCAGCACACCCACAGAACAAGAGATAAGCAGAGCAATTAAACAACTAAAGAAAGGCAAAGCGGCTGGTCCAGACAGAATACCAGCAGAAGTCTTGGCAGCAGATATTACGACTAGCTCTGCAATGCTACACACTCTTTTCAAGAAAATATGGGAGGAAGATCAGATTCCAGTGGAGTGTAAGGAAGGACATCTCATTAAGCTCCCAAAGAAAGGAGATCTTAGCTCTTGCTCCGACTATAGAGGAATAACTCTGCTATCCATACCAAGCAAATTATTTAACAGAGTGCTGCTACACAGAATGAGGGACGAAATAGACACCCACCTTAGAGACCAACAAGCAGGTTTTAGAAAAGATAGATCATGCACGGACCAGATTGCCACCCTGCGAATTATATTGGAACAATCCATGGAGTGGAACTCACCAATATACATCAACTTTATTGACTATGAGAAGGCTTTCGATAGTGTTGACAAGCCAACCCTGTGAAAGTTACTAAGACACCACGAGATACCACAAAAACTGACTGACATAATTAAGGCTTCATACGAAGGACTAACATGTAGAATTGTTCAGGGCCAACAAACAACGGCGTCTTTTGGGGTACAGACCGGAGTCAGACAGGGGTGTCTGCTTTGACCATTCTTATTTCTGCTAACCATCGACTGGATAATGAAAATGTCCACAGAGCAGAAGAGAAATGGTATCCAGTGGACACTATGGAAACAACTTGATGACCTGGACTTTGCGGATGATCTGTTACTAATATCGCACTCACAGCAACAGGTGCAGGAGAAAACCAACTATGTAGCACAATTCTCTGCTTGCCTTGGCCTGAACATCCATAAAGGAAAAAGCAAAGTCCTTAAAATAAATACATCAAGCAACACTCCAATAACACTGGAAGGAAAAAATCTCGAGGAGGTGGATAGCTTCACATACCTTGGAAGCATCATTGACACACAAGGAGGGACAGAAGCCAATGTAAGAATGAGAATTTAAAAGCAAAAACAGCATTTAAACAGCTAAAAAAAGTTTGGAACTGTAACAACTTGACTCTCCTTACCATGGTCAGGATATTTAACACCACAATAAAGTCTGTCTTGTATGGAGCAGAAACATGGCGAAAAACAGCAGCCATTTCAAAAAAGATTCAAGCTTTTATAAACACATGTCTCCGAACAATTCTCCGAATCCGCTGGCCCAATGTCATCACCAACGAAGACCTCTGGCAGCGCACACAACAAGAGCCAGTGGATGAGCTAATACGCCAGCGCAGATGGAGATGGATTGGCCACACTCTCAGAAAACCAGCATTGTGAGACAAGCCCTCACATGGAACCCCCAAGGCAAGAGAAAAAGAGGTCGTCCCAAAATGACATTGAGAAGGGAACTGGAGGCAGACACCAAAATGAGCAGGCACAGCTGGGGGCAGATAGAAAGACTGGCGCAGGACCGGGATGCCTGGAGAACCATTGTTCATGGCCTATGCCCCAGATGGGACGAAGGGCGATGATGATGATGAATCTCTGTTCTCCAGCTCCTAAGAAAACACGACAGAAACTATATAACACAGATTTATGTTTCCAGTGATAGATTTCGGTGGAGAATGAAGTGGGAGATAAGACTGAGGGAAGCGTCTTGCAATGTGGAGTCCAATTCGTAAGAGCATGAGTGGTTATATAAGGGGCCTTTTTCTTTCCACACCTGAGGAGGACCCTAATCCTAAGTCCACATCTGCACGTCTCGACCCCACATCTAACAATCGCCAATCGCCACCTCTGATGTTTCCAACCAAGCGAAGTTTCTAAGACTTAGATCTGGGCTGTACTTTACAAAAAACAAAAGCAAAAAAACTTACATGACATGTACTAAAATGTAAAAGATAAACATATGATTGATTACACTCAATCGTTAAATACAAATAGTACAGCAAACTGGTGTGTCTATCTGGTCGACAGGCCCGTTAACCATTCTGTATTTGACGCTTACAATAGTTTATTGGTCAAGAAAAGATGATTGTACGCCCTAAACATCTGTACCACGAACACGAAACTTATTGTACATTTAAGTAATGTCCAAATCTCAAATTGTACCTAAAATAAGTGTCATTAAAAAAAAGTAGATTAAAAAAAACAACTAATTAATGTAGTTTAAACATAGTTGGCACAATTTACATTAAATGATTTATGTTACGAGACTATAAGATGATAGAAGCATTTAAAAAGTATATCTTCTTGCTAAGAAATCATATTTAATGTTCAACAGATTCGTGAAAAAACAAAAGTTCTACCTCCGTGGAAAGTGAAATTGTACGCACCGAGTGAAGTGAATCCAATGAAAGTACAGATCAAATTAATTAATCCAAATTCTTCCTGCATTGATGCTGGTTATTACATATGTCAATATACAACGGACTTTAAAATACCAGCATTCATCGTGAACGATTCTCTGGGAAGAAAAGGTATTTTTTGGTAAAATTAACGAATTTTATTAGACACCCCAATTTAAAACGCCTAATTTATTTAAAATTTCCAAGCTCACGTACTGTATCACTAATGTTTGAAGATTTCATAAAATGTATAGGCCACCTAACATTTACCCCAATGTGTTTGTTTGGACCATTAGATTTGCATAAAACTAGAAACGCTTCGCGAGAAAATTCATTTTTCCGCCAAGAATTGGAAAACATTACTGCGACATTACTTCTTTTAAACACATAAAGGCAGATTGTCAATGACAATAGTATAGGTTAAGGGGGCTTTCCCGATCTGTGATTGCGCGGTGTGCATTATATTGAACACAACTTTAGTTATGACGAAGTATTAGAGGATATGCTGCGATATAGTAAACGTGACGCATTGACGGCTAGGAGTTGATAGATAGTTGCACAATTGATGTTGTGGCGAGCTGAAGGACATTTTAAAGAGTTAGATGTTATTAAAGTTATGAAATTTCCCGATGTTGTTGGAGTTGTGTTGAGTTGCAGCCTGTCCTGTTGGTCTTGCAATAACCACAACACAGGACGTGACACAGAGGTTCCAAAGCTTTTCAGGGTGGCGACCTCTTTTGATAAAATTTAAGTGACCCGCGACCCCTCGATACAATTGAAACTGAAATTATGTATTTAAAAATAAAACAGCGAACGTGTATTTTAATTTAATGTTATTTTAAATCTGTTTAATAATTATTATTTTTATTTTGACTGTTGAAAGTTCATGTTACTAACCAGACCCAAAATTTGCGGTGACTTTCAGATAACGTTAACCTCTAATAAAACGTTTAATTAATACAATTCTCTTGATGAATTAAGCTGGCAAAAATGGAACTGCTCAAAAGGCAAACATCGCGCTAGCTTATCAAGTAAAGCAGACAATGGATTTCATGTATATGTAGTTTCTTAATCTTTCACTTCTGAGGAGTAAAGTTGGAGTTCGTTTTCAAGCGATTCGAGATGCTCAGTAATTTTTTCGTTAAAATTTCATTTATTTCATCTTCAGATTCATCTTCAAAACTGCATCGAAGATATTTTTCTTCGTCATTTCTGCAGCTTGGATAAACATGTTTTTAGATTATCATGATTTGCGATAAATATCGATTCTATTTTAGGAAGTTTAATATTTCGTATTTATCAAACAAGGATAAGTTACTTGGGCTTTTGACAAAAAACAAAGTGGGCGCCCTACAACCTCTATTATTAAATACTTTGCTTACACTTCAGAAAGTTTAATATTTCGTATTTAACAAAAAAGGACAAGTTAGTTGGGCTTTTGAAAAAGGTTGGCGCCGTAGGCCCTAAAAAAGTGGGCGCCGCAGGCGCCACGGCACCCCGGAACAATCTAGTTATATATATAGAAAATATATACATATATATATAGATTACGTATCAGAGATATTTTATCTACAATTTCTTGTGTTTCTATTAGTTATCGGCCAATATTTTGTTTTTTCATTTCGCATTGCTGTCTTTGTGAAATTTAAGAAGTAGATTGAGATTATTGTGCTCTCATTGATCGTATGCCATCCAACGACAAACATTAAACAATTCCTATCCAACTGAAAAAAATCGTAACTTTTAGTGACATAGTTGACCTTATCGCCCCAGTTAATCGATATACACATCCCCTGGTAATGAATACAAGTTTTAATACTATATTTGATTTAAACAACAGTTGAACACAATTTCGTTGGCATTCAATCATGTTGTCTGTTATTTCATAAGTAAATGTTTATACTTTATCTCGGTACCAAAGTTTATACCATATCTTCCACTAACTCATGTTGGTAGGTTCAATTTGCATGCGTGTCAAATGAAGGTTCTGCTTATGTTTGCCACGTTTCTTCCTGTGACCAAATTTATTTTGTTCCCTATAAGTGTAAACTAAGTTAAGATTCAATGATTACATTAAAAAATAGAATTTAGTCTACTTGAGTGCAGATTTTTTATATGTATTTTGTTTAATTATTTTCTTATTTTTTTTAAATAAACAAACTTATGACCATTTTGATCAAAGTTCATTCATATCGTTATGAAACAAAAATCTGATGATTGCATACCATTTTACTTTCATTACCTTAAACTATCACAATTCTTGAAAATTCTTTGTCCTAGCTTCCTGTGACAGGACTACCGCTTCGACCAGCACCCTGCCAACTGAAACAACCTACTCAAGTGTAGATTACAGAGACTCGACCACGTCTTACACTGAGCCCACTACACAAGATTCGGGGTGTGAAATGAACGGCAATGGAAATACTTTTGTAATTATGATCCTTCTTTATTTTTTATTTTCTTTCATAAAGAAACAAAGATTTTCTCTCGATGTCTCCAAAATTTAGACAAACGTACGTATGTCAACCTTGTTTTCTGTTTTCACTATAGGGGCCGTCCATACAGTACGTCACGCTCCAGAGGGGGGAGGGGTGTAAGAAAGTGTGAATAGTTTGTGACAGTGGGGAGGGGGGGGTCCGGCCATGTGTGACGTCACGATGGTTTATATTAAATTTTTATTATTTTGTTAATAAAATACAACATTTTTGTTCGAAAGTGTGGCGTACTTTGGGGGGGGGGTCCAAGATTTGTGACAGTTTGTGACAGGGGGAGGGGGAAGTTAAAAATGGTCACAAATAGCTTGACGTACTTTATGGGCGGCCCCACATCTATGTAAATAGATATACGTATTCTACAATAGCCTCTATAAAACATTTCTTTTTTTTAAAAAGTTTTTCTTTTGCTTTTAAAAACTTTTATTGACAGTTTGTTTTTCACCTCAGATTGATTAAAGTCAGAGCTTTTAAAATAAAGTCATTTGTTATATTCCTTTAAACTAATTAAAACTATTTTAGCTTCACTTTTTAAAAGTAAACTACATCTTCATTGTATATTCGAGCTTCTAATCAAAATATGATCTTTAGTGTTCTTTATTTCCCACGTTTTCTTCATTTTTATTAAAGTATTATATGTGTCACGTGTGAATCATGAGTTGGATGACGGAATGGGTCACGTGAGTGAAAGCGCGGGAAGAAGGTTCAAGATTATCAGTGTTGGAGAATTGTGTGTGTCATGGCGGACGTGTCTGAGGACTCCACGTTGTATAACCTCAAATTATATATGTACTCTGCATAGTGTAGATATTAAAGTTGTTTTATTGAAACCAGTTCTTCAGAGGATTATTTTGTGCAAGGTTATGTATTGAGAGAACGCCTACAAGATATATTAATAAGTAAAACATCACAAAGATGTTACAATGTGCAACAGTGACGAATCTCTCATTTGAAATTAATTCTATTGTATTCGACGTCACACTGAATTCGAAAATTCATTGTTCAGTAAAAGTAATGAATCAGTAAAAGGTTTTTAAAAAATTAGTTTGGTGTTGTTAGGCGTATGTGTTGTGTTGAAGACGAACATTTTAAACTCAGGTAATAAACTCAGGTAAAAACTAAGATAATAAACTTATATCAGTTCACATTCGTCAGAGAATTGATGTTTAAAAGTCTAGATAAATTTAGAAATGGCATTACTTTCTGGCTTAACGGATGTTGTTGAATTCAACAAGAGGAGCACGCACAGTCAGTGGAGATTCATTAAAGCGCAGTATGAAAGCAGTTCTTCCATTTAATGGAAACACAGTATCATCACTTCCAGTGGCACACTCGGTAACATTGAAAGAGACGTATGAAAACATGAAACTGTTGCTCAGATCATTGAATAATGATTATCACAAGTGGTTTTTATGTGGGGATTTAAAGGTCATATCCATAATATTCGGGCTCCACGGAGGGTATGCAAAATGTACATGTTTTTTTTTGCCTCTCGGATAGCAGAGCAGACTTTGAGCATTATAGCAAGATAGTATAGCCACCTAGAGAAGAATTTACCCCAGGAAGCTACAGTGTCAAGAAACAGCCTTTGGGAGAAGCACATGAGCTCTCCTTCCACGACTCCATATAAAATTTGGGTTAATGAAGGCCTTTATTATAATATATAAATAATATATATTAAATATATAATTATTAAATTTCGAATTGCAAAAACTCCTGACGTCATATGCAAAAACCATTGTCGTTTTCAGATTCAGCATATGTGAAAACATAAAGAACAGTTAGTTGCATTTATTGAAACATCAGACAGTGTGCAGCATAGTGATAATTAATTTTTTTTTAAAATTTCATTATCAAAGACAATTCGCCAAAATCAAAATTTTGTTTTTAAATTAGTCATGTTTTTTTCATTATACAAGCACGACGGAGGACATTAACGTTATTTTGTAACTTAGAGGTTTAGAAATATTTACTTATATTATTTATATCCACTATACAGTTTATATTTACGAATAGTCAATTCTTCTAAATAAACAGCAATGCATGTTCGAATTGTGGTCCAAGGTTGTCATTGCCAGGGCGGGGGTGGAAGAAAAGCATCCACTCCTCTAGAAATGCCCTAAAAGGCTTGCGTCTCTTAATGCCTCTGTCAACCAAAATCCAGCTCCTGGCCTTCTCGCGTGGCTCACACAAAAGCCCGGCGGACCATGTTGTTACTAACAGGAGAAGGGATGAAGGCGGTCAACTGGCGCCTCAAAACCAGTAGCTTCGGGTAGATGAGGCTCGTTAACCATGGTCGGTAGCTCATCTAGGAGAGGGAAACTCTTATTCTAAACCTCCGCTGCCTTGCGGCTAAACCCTCATGGGAAAGGCTAGGGGAGTAAACCCCGACAGAAAATCAGGAAGTGGAGCTCCTAAGGCGGTCTGCTACTGAAACAAATTGCATTCCGGCAGCTCCTGCGACGCGAATGGTGCCAAGCCGTATCGACATTAGTCGTTCCATTGGATCCACCATTGGCGTGGAGAGGGGGGATCTGCTGTTTGGGCAGCAGCTGGTTCTCCATAGTAACACGCCCAGGCTTTATCTTTACTGGAGAGGACACTCCAGCATCGCCGCAAGGTGTGAACACAACACGGGAAGCAGCAGTTTACCGGTTATAAGCCATAGCTCAATTGGCGTAGAGCTAGGCGCCAGGGGTTGCTTCTGACGGTGGGAGAGATCACCATGTCTCAATGGATCGCTACCGCCCGCCTCAAGCTGGGCAGCCCCCAGCCAATAAGGTGCTATCCCGCCATGGCCTACCTGCTCCACTGGGTGCGTGGAGCTCAGAGGAACTTCTCAACAAGTAGGCCAGTAAATCCTGCACCTAGAAATAAAAAAACAAAAGATAAGAAGACTCCAGCTCTTCGCCTAGCAAGCTGGAACGTTAGGACTATGTGTCCAGGCATTACTGCCGACCTGCAGCTTATTGATGATGCCAGGAAGACAGCCATCATTGACAGGGAGCTTGCCAGACTAAACATCGACATTGCCTGCCTTCAGGAGACTAGACTCCCAGAAAGTGGTACCATAAAAGAATGCAACTACACTTTCTTCTGGCAGGGTGGACCAATGGACACACCAAGGCAACATGGGGTTGGTTTTGCCATAAAAAATGGACTCTGCTCCTCCATAGAACCCCCAACAAAGGGCACTAACAGGATACTAACAATACGACTATCTACATCCTCAGGATTAGCCAACATCATCAGTGCTTATGCTCCAACCTTATCCTCGAGCTCAGAAGCGAAAGACCAGTTCTATGATGATCTCAATCAAACACTAGCCAGCATACCCACCAATGAATCAATCTACATCCTTGGTGACTTCAATGCAAGAGTTGGAAGTGATCACATGGCCTGGCCAACTTGCCTCGGTTATTTTGGAAGAGGCAGGCTAAATGAAAATGGGCAGAGATTACTAGAGATGTGCTGCTTACATGGACTATGTGTCACAAATACTTTCTTCAACTGCAAAGCAATCCACCAAGTGTCATGGAGGCATCCCCGCTCTAAACACTGGCACCAACTAAATCTCATCATCACAAGACGCACACAACTGGCCAGTGTCCTCCTCACACGCAGTTACCACAGTGCAGACTGCGACACAGATCACTCCTTAGTGGCTAGCAAGGTAAGGTTACTGCCAAAGAAATTGTACCGCAACAAAAACAAGGGAAAACCACGCATAGGCATCTGCTCCACCAAGAATCCAGAGAGAACAGCAGAATACACCCAGAGACTAAAAGAAGCTCTTGTACAAATGCCACCAGTAGACACTATTGAGTCCAAGTGGTCACATCTGCGGGACACCATATATGGCTCAGCTATTGCGGCATTCGGCAAGAGAGAACGCAAAAGTGCAGACTGGTTTGAGGCCCACTGGGAGGAAATGAAGCATGTCACCGATGTAAAAAGAAAGGCTCTTTTAGCCTATAAAGACAGGCCTTGCCCAGAAACTCTACATTCCCTTAAGAGCGCCAAGAAAAATGCCCAGCAGGCAGCTCGCCACTACGCTAACACGTACTGGATCAATCTAAGTTCCAGCATACAGTCAGCTGCTGATAGAGGCGATACAAAGGCTATGTACGAGAATATAAAACAAGCAACAGGCCCTCTGACCTCCAAGACAGCACCCTTAATGTCAAAAGCAGGGGAAATTATCACTGATCGGGACAAGCAACTCAAACGGTGGATCGAGCACTACCTGGAATTGTACGCAACTATAAACCATGTCTCAACTGCTGCCCTGGACGATATCCCAGACCTGCCGGTCATGGAAGAGCTCGATAGCCTACCCACAATGGTCGAGCTAAGTAGAGCCATAGATTGCCTAGCCTGCGGGAAAGCCCCTGGTAATGATGGAATTCCACCAGAAGTTCTCAAATGTGGAAAAGAAATACTTTTACAACCTTTGCATGACCTCCTCACTCTGTGCTGGGAACAGGGGCAGATACCACAGGAGTTAAAAGATGCCAACATCGTTACACTGTATAAAAATAAAGGAGACAAGAGTGACTGCAACAACTATCGTGGAATCTCTCTCCTCAGTATAGTTGGAAAGGCCTTCGCCCGAGTTGCATTGACACGCCTGCAGACCCTAGCATCGCGTGTACTCCCAGAATCGCAGTGCGGCTTTCGAGCCGGAAGATCAACCATAGACATGATCTTCTCTCTGCGCCAGCTGCAGGAGAAATGCAGGGAGCAACATATGCCTCTATACATCGCGTTCGTCGACCTAACTAAAGCTTTTGATCTTGTCAGCAGAAGCGGCCTTTTCCAGATCTTAGTAAAAATAGGCTGCCCTACACATCTGCTTAACATCATCAAGCAATTCCACGAAAACATGCAGGGCACAGTGTGCTATAACGGTGCCACCTCCGAGGCTTTCCCAGTAAGTAGTGGAGTAAAGCAAGGCTGCGTGTTGGCACCTACTCTATTCGCAATATTCTTTTCCATCTTACTCCAGTATGCCTTCAAGAACAACAGCGAGGGGATATACATACACACCAGAGCTGACGGGAGATTATTCAATATTGCCCGACTTAAAGCCAAGACCAAAATAAGGAAGATTTTGCTGCGTGAGCTCTTATTTGCAGACGATGCCGCCTTAATATCCCACACAGCAGACGGCCTGCAGAACCTTGTATCCAGCTTCTCCGCTGCCTGCAAAGAGTTTGGCCTGACCATAAGTATAAAGAAAACCAACATTATGGCACAGGATGCTGCCTCTCTCCCGACTATCACCATTGACGACTGCAACCTGGATGCTGTTGACAGTTTTACTTATCTGGGATCAAACATCTCGAGCACCCTCTCACTGGAAGATGAGATAAGTAGTAGGATAGGGAAGGCAGCAACTGTTATGGCTAGACTGTACAAAAGAGTCTGGTCCAATGCCAAACTCACAGCAAGGACTAAGCTGCAGGTATACCAGGCCTGCGTACTGAGCACACTCCTCTATGGATGCGAGTCTTGGACCACCTATACCAGGCATGAAAGAAGGCTCAATAGCTTCCACCTCAGATGCCTGCGCCGCATCCTAGACATCAAATGGCAAGAGAAAGTCCCCAACACAGAGGTCCTGGCTCAAGCAAGCATGAGTAGTATTGCAGCAATATTAAGCCAAAGACGCCTCCGTTGGCTTGGACACGTCAAGAGGATGCAAAGTGGTCGCATACCCAAGGATGTGCTCTACAGCGAGCTGGCGACAGGGAAAAGGTCGGTTGGTCGGCCATGTCTCAGATACGTGGACATATGCAAGAGAGACATGAAAGTAGCCAACATTGATATACAAAACTGGGAAAACCTGGCAGAGGATAGGTCCATGTGGCGGGCTATAGTGAAAGAAGGATCACTAAGAGCAGAGGAGCAAACTAGGGCAGAAGCAGTCGGGAAAAGAGCGAGGAGAAAGGCCAGGAAACACTGCCCCACTGCTTTCGTGTGTGTGTCATGCAGAAGAGACTGCCACTCAAGGATTGGTCTCATCAGCCACACCAAGAGCTGCAGATAATAAAGATAAATCTATCGTCTTTCGTAGACGGACAGATGCGATACATGTTCGAATTAGTTGGATTTTTTTTTATTTCCTTGTAATACAGACACACTCGAAAGTTTATTAATAATAATTATAATAATTATCTAAATAATGCTTGCTTGTCAATATAATTAATTTAATGTTTTTTAATTCCCTTTACTTAAAAAGATAACTATAAAATTATAATAATAAACCATAGACTTTGTCGTTTCATCAATGCATACTTATGTTTTTATTTTTGAAATATACATTCCCCTCTTAATTAAAGCAGGAATTTTTAACGACTTATTTATTGATTATCTCATATGGCTTTCCAAATGACTTTTTCTTATTAGGGGCCGTCCATAAATATAGTCACGCGATTTTTGCCGATTTTTGTCTCCCCCCCCCTCGTCACGTGACGCCACAAAAACTTAGACCCCCCCTCTAAAAATACGTCACAATCTTTGACCCCCGCCCCCCAAAAAAAACAAAAAAACAAAAAACAAAACAAAACAAAAACAACAAAAAACAAACAAACAAAAAACCACTTTATTTTCTATTTGAAAATAAGTATGTTTCAAATCGCTTGTATTGTCATTTAAGTATCGATTATTTCTTTAGTGGAGAGCTACATTGTAAAATCGTAACCAGTGTGAAGCATTTTTTAAAACGTTTAACCGGCCTTCAGAAAACTAATTGTGTTAAAATCCTTAGATTATATTTTATTTTAATGCATACAAATTAAACATTGACTATTAATCATCATGGTTAACGTCTTTGTTTAGAAAAAAAAATTTATTAAAAAATAACATTTTAAAAATTTATTTTAAAAAAATCCCTCAATTGACTGACGGACATCCCGTAAGAAAGAGGTCGGCGAAAAGAGGTAAATAACCTCATCCGGGGTCAAAAAGGGAATTCTTGGGGATAATGCAGACTCATTTGGGACATATAACATCCACTACAATCCACTATATATATTAAAATACGTCATGTGTAGGTGTACGCTTGGAACATATGCCCATTATTTAACCGGTTCCTTCCAGAAAATGCATTTTTTAAAAATTTGACAACTATGTAGATTTCTTACCTACGTACTATACGAAGACACCTAAATCTACCCTACTTTCATTTATATTGACACGAGTGAAAATAATTTTAATCCACATGACTTGACTGTATCAAGTATCTATTCTGTGATATTTAAAATTAATGTCTTAAAACTGAGCTAAGAAGAAAAGTTGTTTTGTGCTCCTCTCGAATTGCGATGTCAAGAATTTGATACATTCAATAAAGTTAATGAATAGTTGACTAATTTTAAATGGGCTCATTTACCACTATATCTAAAACAGTGCTGCTCAAACTTTTTAGTATGGCGGACCGGCAGGAATTTTCCCATTGCACCAGGGACCGGTGCACTATTTTCCCTGCACTGACAATTTTTTCGGTCCTTTTTTGAGAACATCTGCAGACCGGCAGCGGATGGCCCAAGGACCGGCACCGGTCCGCGGACCACCACTTTGAGAAGCACTGATCTAGAAGACTAGAATGGCAAGGGGCGTGTGACCAAAAACCAATCGAACAATTATATCAAACTTAAAACGTTTTTAATTTTATCAAATAGATTCCCTCCCCCCCCCCTCCCCTTTTAAAGAAAATAGGATATTCCGTGTCGTTTTGACTGAAAATATCTACACATAATCCTATTCAGATCAATTTTAGACACTTGTCATGCTTGTAAAACTCACCAGTAGCATTTTCGGGGGAGGGGAGGGGGCTAACGACACTCCCCCAAATCCCCGAGTCATGTGAGCAGGACCTAGAGTCTGGGGGTTGGGGGGGGGGATAACGAACACATAAACTTGTATATATTGGCCCAAAAAAAAATCGACGACTCCTGCTATGAAAACCAAACGGAGCTGCGGTTACATCACAAATACTTGATGTCAACATAAAACGACGCAATTTCATGTTATCTTGTGGGTTCTCAAACTTAAGGATTATAATAAGATTTAATTTTCGCGTCTTGTTAGCTTACGCCAACCAGCATCTGATGGCCTACCGACTGGCACATTGAGAAGCACTGATTTAAAAAAAAATTAATTAAAAAAATTAAAAAAGTCATTAAATAAATTGTAAGCGACGAAATATTTCAGTGGAAGTTTTATTTAAAGTTACCCTTTTGATGTGACGTCACGTTTCTACAACCCCCCTCCCTCCCCCTAGTCACGCATCGTCACAAAAGTGTGACCTCACTCCCCCTAGGCGCGGGACCTCATTTATGGACGGCCCCTTAGTAAGACCATTTATCCATTGAAAAAGAAAAGTTCTTTATATTAAACTCATTTTTCGCTATTTTGATAAATTGAATGTTGTTCTTCCAGTTTCAGGAAATATTTGATCATTTTATATTTTTATTTGATAAATATTTTTCATCGTTCATCTTTGGTTTAGGTCTGCTTTCAACAGCAACGCGTCGATCTCTTACCTGGGGAGAAAATGTTCATGTATAAAATAAAAATGTTAGGAAAAACGATAAAATTTTAGGAAAAAAGATAAAATGTTAGGACAAATGATAAAATGTTAGGAAAAATGATAAAATGTTAATTGATAAAATAAAAATCACAATTTAAATACTTCACATATTATAAGTTCTATTATTAATTTTCTAGAAAGTCATTTGAACTTTCGTATCTCCAGCCTTTCATTTAACTTTTTGATAAAGAGTATTTACGAAACAATATTTTTAAAATATTACTTTAAAAAAAATAGAATAGAACTATTGCTTCATGAATTTGAGGGGAAATAAAAGTTATAAAATAATCAAATTGTAGATTAACGTCTAAAACTACATCGTTAAGTTAACACAAGTTAACAAAAGAAAATTATTTTCACTCGCTTAATATCTTTCTAATTAAATACAAGGACATTATTTCTTTCTCATCGGGGAGAAAACTTAAATTTTAAAACAATGCTCTCCATGAATTATTGTTCTTTGTTTATTAAGAGACAAGTTCTCCAGTAAATATATAAACATAAATCATTTAAAACAATTCTGAGGGTTTAAGGGAGAAATCATTTAAAAATGATAAGTTCTTGTCTATTTTCTTAAATTTTATAAAAGATATACAAGATACAACACCATTTTATTTCCTCAGGAAAATGTTTATTAAAAAAACTAACTATTATCGTAAAGTGTTCAGTTTTTTTCATATAAGTAATTATTTTCATAACCTATCTACGTCAATACTTTAAGACACCTGTGTGATTCAATTTTGTAATTATAATAATCACTTTTTAGTTGATTTTAAATATCAAAATTTTGAAATTGATACGCATTATCCTTAGACTAGACGTGTTGTAAACTTACTAGTAAAACCTCCTTCTTCTAGCAAGTCTCTATAAATTCTTCCTCTTCTTCATCCTGTTGTTCCCTAAACTCACGGAGGAATAGGTACGACTGCAGGAATATCACGAAGATTAAGATGACCGCAGCTAGGCAAGTTTCAAACAGAAGTGGACCCGAGTATTCCTCTGGGTTTTGGATAGCTTTAGGGGCTACACAATTTTAATATTAAAATGTTAAAATTTTAACATTATTCATAGAGATAGTAACAAATTATAGATGCATTTAGTAAAAAATGTGCAAGAGCTAGCTTTACGCCACATCTTCACTTACAGGTATTTTTTCGACACTTAACAACTTTATAATAATAATATTTAATAATAATTTGAGAACTTATATAGAGCAGTACCAAAGCAAAAAGTTAGACTCAAAGCTCTTCACATTATTATGGCTTATGGTAAGACATATATTTTTTGTAAATATATTCAACTTTAAAAATTTTAAAACTACTTATAAAAACATATCAAGACACAATAATGCAAATAAGCTACGTTTATCATTCAAAGAATTGTTTGATTGTTTAATTTGGAAAGTAAAGTCTGAAGACAATTTTTAGTGTAGTCGTGAATGCCTTAATACAGTGGTATCTCGAGATACAAATTCCATAACATACGAGTTATTTGAGATACGAGCTGTCGAGCGAGTGAAGTTTTGTTTTGAAATACGAGCGACATTTGAGATACGAGGAACGGCCAGCTGCGACGCTGCACATGGCCCACCCATTTTACTGCGCCTGCGCCTCGTGCATTATCCCATGTATTCCCCCAGTGTGCTTGTTTATCTCGCTGTCGAAGCATCTTTGCTAAATTTTTCTAGGGCTTTGCGCTTTTTGTGCATTTACAAAATGTATCACATTTCTTTCTGTAACGATGGGTCCGAAGAAATTGAGTGGAAGGGTCAGTGCTCAGAAGAAGATGATGTCTATTGAATTAAAGCGTGAAATCATAGAAAAAAATGAGCAAGGTGTGCGAGTATATGACTTGGCGAGGCAGTACGGGCGTAGTACTTCAACGATGTGAACTGTTCTTTAGCAGAAGGACTCGATAAACGTATAACGCCAGCTCAGGGGCTTACAATAATTTCTAGGCTCCGGAGCTCTCTCCATGAAAAGATGGAGAAACTGCTGATGGTTTGGTTGACAAAGAAACTGCTGATGGTTTGGGTGACGGAGAAACTGCTGATGGTTTGGTTGATGGAGAAACTCCTGATGGTTTGGGTGATGGAGAAACTGTTGATGGTTTGGTTGATGGAGAAACTGCTGATGGTTTGGGTGATGGAGAAACTGCTGATGGTTTGGGTGATGGAGAAACTGCTGATGGTTTGGGTGACGGAGAAACTGCTGATGGTTTGGGTGATGGAGAAACTGCTGATGGTTTGGGTGATGGAGAAACTGCTGATTGTTTCGGTGATGGAGAAACTGCTGATGGTTTGGGTGATGGAGAAACTGCTGATGGTTTGGGTGATGGAGAAACTGCTGATGGTTTGGTTGTAGACTTAGTCAGGGGCGTAACAATTTGAGGGCTAAAGGGGTGTATGCTCAAAGAGACATATTTTTAGAGTTGGCTAAATGCCCAGTGTTAATTTAAAAGAATAACAGACAAATGAACTGAAATACAAAGAAGATCCAGTAATACAAAAACTAGACACCGATATTTTGGAACGAGAATTCACTCTTTACGTTTGTGAGTAGAACATGTGTTCATGGGCGTCGCTAGGAATTTTTCCAGGGGGGGGCAAAATAAATCCCACTTTTTTAAAATTTTAACTGACAATGCCATACAGGTACAATTTTCAATTAAATTCAAGTTCAGTATAAAATAAGGGTTGAAAAAAGCCTTAGAAATTAATAAGACTTACAAATTAGTGTTGTAATAGCTAAAATACAAAATTTATTAATGCATTTAATATATTAAAAACTTTTTTTCTCAAATGTAGGGGGGGGGGCAAATGCCCCCCTTGCCCCCCCTTCCCTACGCCCATGCATGTGTTAAGGACCTAAACGAAATTAGCAATTTATATGTATGCGTTGAAATAATTCAAAAACATTATTACTGTCTGATACTGGTCGCGTTTATTAAATTTACAGTAGATAATTTAACGAATCATGGTAGCCAAGGTTTTTAAATGTATAAACTTTTAAAGTTGACTTTTAAAATATAATAAAAAGAGATTTTAATTAGATTACTTTTAGTGTAGTCGTCTCAGAACACATTACGCAGGCCAAAACTTAGAAAAAAAGATTTGTGTTTAGGTGTGCCGCTGAATTAGTTAGGCATAAAGTCAATGACCTTACGGAATATTAGAATCCGCGAGACTTGAGTGGTAGCTCAGAGGTGGGCTTGTTTATTGATGAAATGCGACAGGAAAACATAAATCATAAAGCGTCATTTTTTGAGCGGGTAAAGACTAGTTAAATGTCTTAGTACATAGATTGCTTCAAGACGGGCACGTATTGGAAATTTAAGTTGTCTATCGAGTCATGGTTTGCGGAGGTATGAAGAAGTCTGCTTAGGACACCTTCACGTTCTAAGCAACGGTGGCTGAACCGCGGCTCGCGAGCTGCATGCGGCTCTTCTGTGTTCACATTGGAGCTCGCCTGCAATTTATGAAAGATATATTACAAGGATTAATGAAAGATTTCCAAGCCAGGTTTTTAAACGCAATTTACCTATGGGAAAAATTGCGTTTATAGATTCGAAAAGTATGTCAAGCTTGACAATGCAACTCCTCCTGAACCATACCAGGTAGATGACTGATGAATTTAATTTAGTTAAAGAAAGGTATTATTTTTTTAAATTAGCGGATATATTCAAAATGTTATTTCTGTCGAATTCGGAAGAGAGAGAAGGGAGAGAGAGCCTATGTCCTGGAAGTGAATTTAATTGCAAAAGACAGTAACACTATGTTTAATTTACAAGGAAGTAGATGTCATTTGTCTTATATCGACATCCTTCCGTCTCGCAAGATGATGGTGCATCACCGTTGGGTTGGGTTGCATTTCCTCGTGTGGCTGTGCAGTCCTATCCTTGAGTAGCAGTCTTTACAACAGCTTTTGCACACGAGTTCTGTGCTTCCCAATGTTTTGGCCTTTCTCCGAGATCTTCTGTCTGTAGCCTCCGTCATCCTTCGCGCCTTGGCTACTATGACGCCCTCTTTTACAACTGCGCCACGTAGATCGGTCTTCTGCCTTACACTCCCAGTCGCTTGTGCGTATTCTGGCTGCTTTTATTTCCCTTCGGCTTAATCTTTAAATCACAGACGTGGGTGCCCTGTATTCCTCTTACCCGATGCCAGTTTTTCCATATAGGAGGTTCTTTGGGATGCGTCCAGTGCTCATTCTTTTTAATGCCCTAGCTATCTCAGGCGTCTTTCACTAAGGATTGAGAATATGCTTTGGGTATCGGCACGCATTAGGACCTCACTATTTAGCCCTATGTTTTGCCATTTAATGCCAAGTATGCGACGCAGGCACCTGAAGTGAAAGCTCATGAGATGTAAAAGGTATAGGTAACAAATGACCTCCTACTCACACTAGACAGTGGGTAAATCTCTAAATTTGTTATCTTAGATCTTAGTGCTGCTTTTCACACCGTTGACCATCAAACATTGCTAAAAACCCTGTAAAATTATTTTGGAATTTCCGGCTCAGTTCTGGCTTGGTTTCAATCATACTTATGAAACAGATCACAGGTGGTATCAGTAGATGGCTGTATCTCTCACAGAGCTGACTTAGTTTATGGTCTGCCTCAGGGCTCCGTTTTGGCTCCGGTACTTTTCGTATACAAGGCCACCACTTCTACTGCTCGAAAAGCATTCAGTTAAATGCCAATCATTTGCAGATGATACTCAGCTTTACACTCACGCTTATCCATCCGGTATTGACTTCACTGTCAAATTGATGCAGGATTGCATTGGTGAGGTAATGTCTTGGATGACTTTCAGCAAGCTCAAACTGAATGATGACAAGACAGAAGCACTCCTATTCTGCAACAATAAATCATGCAGTACTTTGTCTCTTCCGAATTCTATAGAATATATTCAGGTGGCTAGTTCTGATATACTGTTCAAAACATCGATGGCTACATTATCTCTGACAACATTTCCAATAACAACTTCATCAATCACATCTGTCGCTCTGCCTACACTGCCATTCGTTGGATCAGCTCAATCCGTCATTACATAACAGTTAGTGCAAAGAAACTCTAGTCTGTGCTCTCGTACTAGCTCGTATATATTACTGCAATTCTCTTCTGTCAGGTGTGCAAATCAATGCATTGAAAAACTACAGAAAGTTCAAAATTCAGCTGCTAGATTAGTTCTTAAGGCAAAATAACATGACCATGTTACTCCGCTACTTTACTCACTTCATTGGCTACCTATACGAGCCCGAATTGATTAAAACCTGGCCATTCTCTGTCACAACTTCTTTTCTGACTCATGCACTTCCTATCTTAATGAGCGTCTGTCGGAGTACTCACCAAGTCTACAGCAACGCTCTTCTACAGACATTTGCATTCTCTGTTTTCCTAAAACACGAACTAAAACATTTGGCGAAATGTCATTTTCTTTTTGTTCAGCCAAACAATGGAATTCTCTACCATTACACATCCGGAGTATTTCATCTACCAAGTCCTTCAAGACTGAACTTAAGACGCATCTTTTCAAAATTTACTTTCAAAATTAAAGAAACAACATTTCTTTTTAATGATTAACGTAGCTTATGTGTAACGTGCTGTCATTTATGTGGTTATTATGATAAGAATGTTTACTTAATTATTATATGTATGTTATTATCTCATGTAAAGTGCTGTGAGCCCGGCTCCTTGCAGGGATACAGCGCTATAAAAATTATCAATTTATTATTATTATTATTATTATTATTATTATTATTATTATTATTATTATTATTATTATTATTATTATGTATAAGTTGTCCATGTCTCGCTCCCGTATAGAAGCGTACCGATGACGTAGGCTCGATAGACGCACGGTTTTGTTTTCTCCGTTAGCTTGGTATTTTGCCAGACCCGTTTATTTAGTTAAGTAAATGGAAAACATGTAAACAGGGTGTGAGTTAGCCTGACAGTACGTAACAAACCTGTGAACATTTCGGCAAAGAGCCTTCTTCAACGAACAAAGAGTACACAAATAAAACGAATATAAAGAAATAAAAACTTAAATAAAAATTGTGGTAGCTGCCTTGCCAATTCTCTATTTATTTCGTTCTCAATGGTCAGTGTATCGGAGACCTTGGACCCCAAGTAGCTGAAGCTGTACGCAACCTCCAAGTTTTCATTGTCGGTATTGATGGTAGGAGGTGAACGTGTGTCTTGGGCCATAATGTTTTTTTTTAAAGCTGATTTGCAGACCAATTCTTTGCAGCTGTTGGAGAAGCTTCACACGAGTTTCTGTGTGTGCTATCAGTACCACATTATCCGCAAAGAGTAGCTCACGAATTAGGACATCTGTCGTTTTGTTTTTGGCTCGGAGGCGGGCAGTATTGAAAATGCCTCCATTGCTCTGGTTTGTAACCAGATTCCATCAATGCTATCCTTGAATGCGTATCGAATCAGTACAGAGAAGAATATTGCGAACTGTGTTGGTGCGAGTACACAACCTTTTTCAATTCCGCTGCAATCAGGCTTTTAAAAAGGTAAATGCATAAAATAAAAACAGGGTATTAGTAGGCCTGACAGGACGTAACACAACAGCGAACGTTTCGGCAAAGAGCCTTCTTCAACGGACAAATAGTACACAAATGAAACGAATAAAACGAAATAATAGAAAAAAACACTTAGCTGCGGTGAAATCCAAGTAGTCCAGTAAAGATCTGGACTACTTGGATTTCACCGCAGCTAAGTGTTTTTTTCTATTATTTCGTTTTATTCGTTTCATTTGTGTACTATTTGTCCGTTGAAGAAGGCTCTTTGCCGAAACGTTCGCTGTTGTGTTACGTCCTGTCAGGCCTACTAATACCCTGTTTTTATTTTATGCATTTACCTTCAATTCCGCTGCTGACTGGAAAGGCTTTTGACGTAGCTCCATCAAACTGCAATGTGCCTTGCATATTTTTATGAAACTGTCTGATGATGGGCGAGTAGGTGTGGGGGATAGCCATTTTTTTTTCAGGATTTGGAATAGCCCGTTGAGACAGAGTAAATCAAAGGCTTTGGTAAGATAAACAAAGGCAATGTTTAGTTGCATCTGCTGCTCTCTGCATTTTTCCTGGAGCTGCTGTATGAAGAACACAATGTCTATGGCAGACCGACCAGCCCTGGAATCACATTGAGATTCTGGATTAAGACAAATGTCATACGTAGGAGAATTTCAAAGACAAATTAATATATTTTCCACTACATTTTATCTGACCTGTTGGAATGTGTACTCATTTAATTAAGATTAGTTTTCTACATTACAGCTAAGTCGTTTAACAAAAAAAATATATTCTTTGTCGTTGACAGTTTTGACTTTTGTTTTCTTTTTAAATGCTTTTTGTTTAATTAATAATATATTTCATTAAATATTTTGTTTTTAATTAATAGTAATAATTATTTATAAAAAAAACAACAAAGATAAAAGATTGGATAAAACGAAACCATTATGAAAGAAGAATTTACAAATTTTTTAAAAATGTAACAACATATTTACAAAATTTAAATCCACTAAAGGGTGGCTAAAAAGTAAAAATTTTAACGAAGATAGAAGATAGCTATACTTTAAAAGAAATTGTTCAAACGATTTGTTATCTAGTAACGGGAAAATTATATAAGTTAAAAAGGGAAATTAAAACAAAAATCAAGACAGAAGAGAATGACACTTTACAGGTGTTAAACTGTTACAAATTTATAATTTTTTCTAACTCATTATGAAATTAATTCTTAATTATTTAAAATTACAATTAATTATAATGTTTTTATTTTTGGCTTTATTTTAAGAGACTATAAGCTTTGTAACACAAACTCTTAACTATGTAATAGTGCTACAATACTTTATTTGTACTGATTAGACCTTTCGAAAGTTACTTCAACCTTTTAAACCAGGATTGATTTAGCATTTGGAACGCATGTATATTTCGACTAAACAACTCATGTGAGAAAGTAGGTCAAGATGGCGATTATGGCGCAAAACCCATCCGCCGCCGTGGGCCTCGAAGCCCCGTTATAAACTTCGTTGGCGATGCTGTCAGTGTTGAGGTTACAGATCTTCAGTAAAATTATGCTCTTTGCAAAACGTCTGATCTCCTTCAACTGCTCGGCATCTGCTTTATTGCCATAGATGGCCTTCAATACGCACTTGGCAACACCTGGAGTAATTTGGCTCATTTGTCTGTGAACTGGTCCCAGCCGATTTCATTGAAACATTTCAGATCAATTGCACTTATACCATCCTGGCCTGTGGAGGGAATCACATACTTTTTAGTACTTATTTTCAAAAAGTTTAGGTGTTAGTTATACAAGAGTGTTTGGTTGTGTACCATATTAAAAAGCGCGCGCGCGTGTGTGTACGTGTATGTGTGTGTGTGTGTGTGTGTGTGTGTGTGTGTGTGTGCGTGTGTTGTCTAGAACTTATTCAAGAATCTACGTCAAATTGGCTTTGTGTCTAGCACAGATTATGAACAGTCGTCTGCTTGCTTAAGTATTTATGCGTACCTTTCTTAAGCCACTGGTCTAAATTTGAATATCACAATATGCAGAGGTGGCGTTAGGTACGTGGGTGGCCTGGTGCAACAATGACCCCGCGGGGCCAGAGTACTGTTAACGATCGCGAACTACCAATATGCCCAAAAGGTCATAATATCTTGATTAGATCAATTCTTGCTCAAACTCAGTAGTGCAATATCTGCCGGCTCCTTTGTTACTAAAATATATTTATGTTCACGTTTTTTAAATAATGTTTTCTTTTAAAAAAATACCGTAACGACTTATGTTAAAATGCAATTTATTGTACAAGGCAATATTTCTCAAGTCTGAAACGCGGGGCCCCTCAAAGCGCGGGGCCCAGGGCGATTGCCCCAGCTGCCACCCCCAAAGGCCGCTCCTGATATGTTTGATCTTTGTTGATTGATCTTCAAAAAAATTGTGTCTCTTTATCAATTATGTTAATTGACATCATTAATCATATTATCTAACATCATCAATCAGTTGATTTAACATCATCAATCATTTATCTAGCATCCTTAATCATGTTATTTTATATCATCAATCTTGTTATCTAACATCGTCAATCATGTTCATCTAACATCATCAATCAGTTGATTTAACATCATCAATCATTTATCTAGCATCCTCAATCATGTTATTTTATATCATCAATCTTGTCATCTAACATCGTCAATCATGTTCATCTAACATCATCAATCATTTATCTAGCATCCTTAATCATGTTATTTAACATCATCAATAATTTTATCTAACATCATCAACCATGTTATATAACCTCATCAATCATTTTATCTAACATCATCAATCATGTTTTCTAACATCACCAATCATGTTGGCTAACTTTATGTGGCTTTTTTTTTAATACCAAGTTATCTCTAGGTAAATAAAAACAGTTTTTGGTACCTTTGATGAGAATAGACGTCAGTAATCAAAGCAGTTCCGTACATCGTGACTAAGACCCCCCCCCCACCCTGGCCTAAGCAGCATAAAAGAGAAGCTGTTAATATCCGATTTGATGTTAAGCGACGTTTTCCCCGTTTTTGACCTGGGAGGAGCTGAAGATAAATCTGCCAAACCATCACACTCCTCTGACGCACCCCATCTTATTTAAATTTCGACAAAGCTCATGTTCTCTCAACTAAATCCTCAACTTGTCTTATCTATTACAAAGCCGCTCTCTCTATACCGAAGATCACGTTTTGATAAGAACGTTTTGGCAAGTGACACAGCGTTCACGGGGCACCGCTATGAGAGACCTCGCTATTCCCAGGGGCCTTTGTTTCCCTGCCTAGTGTCAGGTGCCTAAGTATTCGTAGCTGGGTGGACTCAGGGTTACCCTTGGCCCCGGGGAACAAATCCCAACCGAGCGCGCATGGCTGCTTGACCACCATGCAACAACTCTGAATTACTCAAGGGCGTATGATTTTCTTCTTTGAATTTATCTATTTTATTACAAAACATCGTGGAAAATGTATCAAGCCCTAGTGGGCCTTTTAAAACAGGTCCACGGGTCGGACGACCCTGCCTTAGAGTGAAACGAGATGATCTTTGTTCATTCTTTCTCTAAAGCAAACACTTATTAGTATACAGACAGAGAATGAGTTAATAGTTTTAAAAAATCCTATATAATAAAAGGCAAGTTTCTGTCCGTTCTGTCCGGTCATCTATAGCGATTGGTCCATCAAACACATTTGAGTCCTACAGCCAATCATATTGAACACGTTTACGCGGACGTTCAAAACGAGTTATTTTTGGTGCAGTATTTCTTCCAAGACTTTATTTTGAGTTATGCGCGTTGGGATTTATAGTTTATAACTTTGTTTTTACGAGTTATTTATTGTAACTATAATGAATAGTATTTTTGACGTGATGCACAAGCATGAGTTACAACATGCCACCGAACGGTGGCGGAACGTCCTTGGACGGGCTTTGGTGCTCGTTAATACATAATAACTACTGTGTATAAACAAATAATTATAAAATAATAAATGCGAGTATGGGATAAAGATAAATAGGAAGCTAAACTGTTCGGGATGTAAAAATTTAACTTTAAGATTAGAAACATAAAAAAGATTATTTCCACTTCCTGAAAGTTCAGCTCAAATGTCTGATAGAGTGGCGATTTGTGCTAAAACCTTCTTTTCACATAGAAATATCTTTTTAAAAAAAACACAACCCTTAACAAGACATTTTATTAAATTTTGATAATTAAATACGCAGGTTCCCTTTTCAGATATAGTTACCATAATTGTCAGATTAAAAAAGAGGACACTAAGTTTTCATCAAATATGACACTGATAAGTCGCGGTTATTCGGGCCCATACTAATGTAATCGCGACTTAGGTGAATCGCGATTTATCGTCACTTATTAATCGATAATAAAGGATGCAAAGAAACGTGTTTTGTTCCCTATAACATTTATTTAAAATTAAATTAGATTATACTCACGTATTATATATTTCAATACATATCGTGGTACACTTGTTTTAATCCAATATATTAAAAGAACGTTATTTATACCTACGTATTATTTATTACTGTGCTACGTCACACAATTTGAGAGCCATGGAATTACAGCGACTTAACTGATTTCGCACAATAACGAAGCGCGACTTAATGGGATCGAACTTTTTAACGTGTTGTACCAATAAAATAAAAGTTAAACCAAATAAGATATTGTTCTTATTTAATTATAAACATGTATTAACGGAGTGTTCAGAGAACCACACTAGCTGACTGAAAAGAGACAGTAAGTGAGTAACTAAATTACTGAAGTTTACCAAACAGTAATAGTGACAGTATCTTATTCTGAGTCATTATCATCAAAATCGTCTGCATTTGAGCGAATTGACGTTGGGATCATAGATCACAGCAGGTGGTTTACTTGAGAAGGAGAAAAACCCAGACGTATGTGTCACGTGCGAATCGCGAGTTGGATGACGGAGAGGTCACGTGAGTGAAAGTGCGGGAAGAAGGTTCGAGATTATTATCAGTGTTGTCAGAATTCTGGTGTGTAATGGCGGACGGGTGCCTGAGGCTGAGTACTCCACGTTATATATCCTCAAATTATATATGTACTGTGTATAGTGTAGATATTAAAGTTGTTGTTTTTTAAACCAGTTCTTCAGAGGATTATTGTATGCAAGGTTATGTATTGAGAGAACGCCTACAAGATATATTAATAAGTAAGACATCACAAAGATGTTACAGTATGGTAACCCTACCTTTTCAAATAATTTGTCCATATTATCGATAAAGGATGTTTCCATAAGATGTTGTTATAAATGTTAAGACGATATAGTGTTCTTTGTATTTCAAGGCATGGACAGCAGTCAGGTAGGGTCGTGTAATCATGTAGTATTGAATGATAACTTATAAAATACATAATAAGTTATTAAATATTTATGATAAAATCTCCCGTTTTAATAAAAAAAAATGCATAATGAATTATTTATAAAATTTAATTCTTCAACGAAATTGGTTATAAAATTTTTTGTACCTTAGAATAAAAAGATATATAATTCTCTTCGTAGTCGGACCCTGCGAGGCTAGCTGCAAGTATGTTCAACAGATACTAATTTTAGAAAGCAGTGCACCAAATTACTGCACCAATGCATCAAAAGGTGTGCAAATTAAATATGCGCTGTAAAAAAAATTATATGACGTCATTGTTTTCGCTGATATTTTAATTTTGTCAAAAGGAAACAATGTAAAAAGTTATAAAATACTTTGTGTACATTTCAGAAAGTTTAATATTTCGTATTGATCAAACAAGGACAAGTTAGTTGGGGTTTTGAAAAAGGTGGGCGACGTAGGCGTCCTAAAAAAGTGCATTTTTTCAAAATAAATAGATTTCAGCTGTACACTTCCGTCATTTTTTACTGTTGATACGCCGCGGGTCTCTCCAGAGTTCCTTCTTTTCATTCACTCACAGTCGTTTGCCCAAACCCACCCGATTTTGACAACCGTGTCTTTCAGGAAGTCTTCACCCGTCACTAAATCAATAGCGGCGTATGCTACGCCGCGGGTAAACTAGTAAAAAGATAAAAAAAATCAATATTAAACCAGGTAACCCGACAAAGTTACACACGTTCAAGAGGTGTTTTACATACGCTAAAATTTCTAATTAGCACGAGGAAGTAAGAGCTAAACGCATCAATTATTAACCAGGTACAACGTATTTTTATTTACTACTACATAAGTATCTATCTATCTATATATATAATTCTCTTCGTGGTCGGACCCTGCGAGACACCAAGCTGCAAGTATGTTCAACAGATACTAATTTTAGAAAGCAGTGCACCAAATTACTGCACCAATGCATCAAAAGGTGTGCAAATTAAATATGCGCTGTAAAAAAAATTATATGACGTCATTGAGTTCGCTGATATTTTAATTTTGTCAAAAGGAAACAATGTAAAAAGTTATAAAATACTTTGTGTACATTTCAGAAAGTTTAATATTTCGTATTGATCAAACAAGGACAAGTTAGTTGGGGTTTTGAAAAAGGTGGGCGCCGTAGGCGTCCTAAAAAAGTGCATTTTTTCAAAATAAATAGATTTCAGCTGTACACTTCCGTCATTTTTTACTGTTGATACGCCGCGGGTCTCTCCAGAGTTCCTTCTTTTCATTCACTCACAGTCGTTTGCCCAAACCCACCCGATTTTGACAACCGTGTCTTTCAGGAAGTCTTCACCCGTCACTAAATCAATAGCGGCGTATGCTACGCCGCGGGTAAACTAGTAAAAAGATAAAAAAATCAATATTAAACCAGGTAACCCGACAAAGTTACACACGTTCAAGAGGTGTTTTACATACGCTAAAATTTCTAATTAGCACGAGGAAGTAAGAGCTAAACGCATCAATTATTAACCAGGTACAACGTATTTTTATTTACTACTACATAAGTATCTATCTATCTATATATATAATTCTCTTCGTGGTCGGACCCTGCGAGACACCAAGCTGCAAGTATGTTCAACAGATACTAATTTTAGAAAGCAGTGCACCAAATTACTGCACCAATGCATCAAAAGGTGTGCAAATTAAATATGCGCTGTAAAAAAATTATATGACGTCATTGAGTTCGCTGATATTTTAATTGTGTCAAAAGGAAACAATGTAAAAAGTTATAAAATACTTTGTGTACATTTCAGAAAGTTTAATATTTCGTATTGATCAAACAAGGACAAGTTAGTTGGGGTTTTGAAAAAGGTGGGCGCCGTAGGCGTCCTAAAAAAGTGCATTTTTTCAAAATAAATAGATTTCAGCTGTACACTTCCGTCATTTTTTACTGTTGATACGCCGCGGGTCTCTCCAGAGTTCCTTCTTTTCATTCACTCACAGTCGTTTGCCCAAACCCACCCGATTTTGACAACCGTGTCTTTCAGGAAGTCTTCACCCGTCACTAAATCAATAGCGGCGTATGCTACGCCGCGGGTAAACTAGTAAAAAGATAAAAAAATCAATATTAAACCAGGTAACCCGACAAAGTTACACACGTTCAAGAGGTGTTTTACATACGCTAAAATTTCTAATTAGCACGAGGAAGTAAGAGCTAAACGCATCAATTATTAACCAGGTACAACGTATTTTTATTTACTACTACATAAGTATCTATCTATCTATATATATAATTCTCTTCGTGGTCGGACCCTGCGAGACACCAAGCTGCAAGTATGTTCAACAGATAATAATTTTAGAAAGCAGTGCACCAAATTACTGCACCAATGCATCAAAAGGTGTGCAAATTAAATATGCGCTGTAAAAAAAACTTATATGACATCATTGTTTTCGCTGATATTTTAATTTAGTAAAAAGGGAACAATGTAAAAAGTTATAAAACCCTTTGTGTACATTTCAGAAAGTTTAATATTTCGTATTGATCATACAAGGACAAGTTAGTTGGGATTTTGAAAAAGGTGGGCGCCGTAGGCGACCTAAAAAAGTGCATTTTTTCAAAATAAATAGATTTCAGCTGAACACTTCCGTCATTTTTTACGGTTGATACGCCGCGGGTCTCTCCTGAGTTCCTTCTTTTCATTCACTCACAGTCGTTTGCCCAAACCCACCCCATTTTGACAACTGTGTCTTTCAGGAAGTCTTCACCCGTCACTAAATCATTAGCGGCGTATGCTACGCCGCGGGTCAGCTAGTACACAATAATTGGCCTCATTAACATAACGACCTCAGTAATAACATGCCAAAAATACCAGTCCCAGATGCAAGTAAAAACACTGATGTAATAAACAAAACGATGGAGTTCATCGTTAATTTCAGAAGTAGACGAACACAATTTTGGAATTCGCAATCAGCTTGCTACAGACGGCGAATGAGAGTGTTGGGAGGACACTGGTGGGTGTACGATTCGAGTGAACAAGGGGAATCGCACAAGTAGCGTTGAAAGTGATGACTTCACAAGGATCACTGGCTCACATACACTTGACTTAAGTGTAGTGTCTATACACTTGTCTCTATTGTAGGGTCTCATAACAACACTTAAAGTTTAATCAGCAGCGGAAAACTCAAGTGCTTGCCCCAGACCACATAAATACTGTTAGTGTCTTTACTTGTGTACAACGCTTGCATGATATGACTCAGGACACATTATTATTGATCTTATAATAGTGAGTAAGGGGCCGTCCATAATGTACGTCACGCTATTTTTGACCATTTTACCCCCCTCCCCCTTGTCACAAACTTTCACAAATCTCGGAAGGCCCCCCCCCCAAACTATCTCACACTTTCGAACAAAAATATTTTTTTATTAACAAAATAATTAAAATTTAATATAAAACACCTTGACGTCACACATGGCCGGGCCCCCCTCCCCCTGTCACAAACTGTCACACTTTCTTACACCCCCTCCCCCCTCTAGAGCGTTACGTACTTTATGGACGTCCCCTAATTATAATAATATTTATGTCTTTATTGGAAAATGATCGTCCAAATCACAATCAAATCTTTCACTCAGTGGTTGAACAAGTACAATAATGAAGTACAATATCCAAGTACAATAATAGAGTACAATAAAGAAGTACAATAAAAAAGTACAAATAATGAAGTACAATTCTGGAGTGAAATAGTTAAGTACAATGATGAAGCAGAATGGATACATTCAGTGACAAAGTTCAGAGATGATATAAAACCATGAAGTACAATTCTGGAGTGAAATAGTTAAGTACAATGATGAAGCAGAATGGATAAATTCAGTGACAAAGTTCAGAGATGATATAAAACCATGAAGTACAATTCTGGAGTGAAATAGTTAAGTACAATGATGAAGCAGAATGGATACATTCAGTGACAAAGTTCAGAGATGATATAAAACCATGAAGTACAATTCTGGAGTGAAATAGTTAAGTACAATGATGAAGCAGAATGGATAAATTCAGTGACAAAGTTCAGAGATGATATAAAACCATGAAGTACAATTCTGGAGTGAAATAGTTAAGTACAATGATGAAGCAGAATGGATAAATTCAGTGACAAAGTTCAGAGATGATATAAAACCATGAAGTACAATTCTGGAGTGAAATAGTTAAGTACAATGATGAAGCAGAATGGATAAATTCAGTGACAAAGTTCAGAGATGATATAAAACCATGAAGTACAATTCTGGAGTGAAATAGTTAAGTACAATGATGAAGCAGAATGGATAAATTCAGTGACAAAGTTCAGAGATGATATAAAACCATGAAGTACAATTCTGGAGTGAAATAGTTAAGTACAATGATGAAGCAGAATGGATACATTCAGTGACAAAGTTCAGAGATGATATAAAACCATGAAGTACAATTCTGGAGTGAAATAGTTAAGTACAATGATGAAGCAGAATGGATACATTCAGTGACAAAGTTCAGAGATGATATAAAACCATGAAGTACAATTCTGGAGTGAAATAGTTAAGTACAATGATGAAGCAGAATGGATAAATTCAGTGACAAAGTTCAGAGATGATATAAACCCATGAAGTGCAATAACGTTAATGATGAAAATATTATTCGCTAGTGTGGACCGCAAAGCTTTAAATGAACCTTTTAAGTTCAGTTTGGAACTCCTCAATTTGCACTAGTTCGGCCAGCGGCTAGACCATGTCGTGACAACTTGAAGTTGGAAGCAGTAGCTACAATCGGAGCAACTTCGATCTGATTTAGCCCGGTCCCCAGTTTGAGTTCATCATTGATCAGTCCGCTATCCCAGAGACACGACTGTGTTTTCAATGATGTCAGTCCCCATCAGGATGCTTGTGGAAAGTCTTTTGGGGTTAGGGGTCTTCATCCCCTTACTGTTGAAAGAAGTCAAACTTAACCCTCTCCCGGTTCCCCGGCAACAATAGCACCCCACAGGGACAAGCTTGGAGAGTATCTCCTCCCCCACCCCCGCCCTCCAGCAAGAAAAGCACCCCCACAGGGACAAGCTCGGAGAGTATCTTTTCCCCCCTCCCCTCCCCCGCAACAATGGCACCCCACAGGGACAAGCTTGGAGAGTATATCCTCCCCCCACCCCCGCCCTCCAGCAAGAAAAGCACCCCACAGGGACAAGCTCGGAGAGTATCTTTTCCCCCCTCCCCTCCCCCGCAACAATGGCACCCCACAGGGACAAGCTTGGAGAGTATATCCTCCCCCACCCCCGCCCTCCAGCAACAATAGCACCTCAGGATGAAAAGCTTGGAAAGTATCTCCTGTATAATACACACGGCCTTACATTAAGGAGCAACAAACAAGTTTTATAAAACAATAGAATCACACCATGTCTTCATGTATTACCCACTAATATACCGGAATACATAGCGTGGTGTTGATGTAACACTTCCTTTTAGTTTTGGATTTTGTTCGTCGCTCATTTATTGTAATGTCTCTCATCCCAATATGCGTCTGTAGAGTTTCAAGAACCACTTGATGTCATTGAGACGACAGTGGATATGGAAACAGAAAAACGGATGACCCCTTGCCTAAATGCTTTCGACCCATTTATGCCATTGAAAGATAAGATGAGATAACCCAGTTTAGGACGAGGATTTGTCATTCAAGAGTTATCTCAGCGTGTTCTCCCTGGATTAACAGACTCTACAGACAAAGCCCTCAGACTCGCGTCTACACAACAAACCAAAACAGGATAGAAGGGGTTAATTTCTTTTGTGTGAGCGCGTTGCATTATTGGCTTGGTTAAACTACGTTACAATTCTACAACAAAGAGCGCACTTGACATCGTCTCTGATCCAGTTACCGTCCTAAAACTCTTGAAATGTCTGAAATTATATATATATATATATATATATATATATATATATATATATATATATATATATATATATAAATATATATATATATATATATATATATATAATATATATCATATCATGTTTTTTTAAAATTTCCTGAAGCTACAATAAATGTTTCATATTTAAAAAAAGAAGTTAATGATATATTAGAGGAAATAAGACATAATATTGAATTTATTTTTCTTTAAAATATACATCATTAAACACAAAGGTTGTGAAGTCTATAACATATCACGTCTTCCTTATAGCCAGGAGTGGACTATGATTAGATGGACAAGTAGCCGAGTAGTCCTAATTAATACGTGAGCACAAAATCACAAAGAAAAATCTAATAATATAAGTAAATGTATATTAAAATATTTTTATAAAAAAACATTTCTGATTTATTATTTCTTAAATTCACTACCAATGTGTTTCGAAATTAGGGGGCCGTCCATAAAGTACGTCACGCTCCAGAGGGGGGGGGGAGGGGGTGTAAGAAAGTGTGACAGTTTGTGACAGGGGGGAGGGGGGTACGGCCATGTGTGACATCCCGGTGTTTTATATTGAATTTTAATTGTTTTGTTAATAAAAATAACAATTTTTGTTCGAAAGTGTGACGTACCTTAGAGGTCCACAATTTGTAACAGTTTGTGACAGGGGGAGTAAAAAATGGTCAAAAATTGCGTGACGTACTTTATGTACGGCCCCTTTGTAGTAATTTGCAATGTTTAAAAATACATATTTTGTACAAGTAAATCAGTGTCATGTGTACTTTTTTAAAAGTTAATCATTTAAAATGTTGATCGTTCAATTAGTAAATTGAAAGAATATAAATTAGATTAACCCTTTTCATCGAGTCACAAATACTAATATATATATATATTGTATATATATATATATATATATATATATATATATATTATATATATATATATATATATATACACTTGTAGGTCATCGTTGAAGGGTTGTTATAGTTTGATAAAAAACACTCAATGTAAACATACCAGCACCTTCCTGTGACGACTGAAAGCAAAAATTATAATGCAATAAAAAACGAAGACCTGCATTGTTAATTTGACCAGTGGACATGTATTATGACGGAGGTAACTATCTCCGAAATCTGAAGGGTTAGTTTCAGGTGCAGCCGACGATTGGCTGTAAAGGCGAATGATGACCCCCTTTCCAGTCCATGACGGACTATGGGGCAAGTGATGTAGCGTTCACAAGTTTTTAGCCACCACTAACGAGCAGGGCAATGTGTGGCCAGCACAATGCCCCAGGGGCCTTGCCAGTACCCGGGCTCGAACCCACGACTCGGGATCTGCCTCGGATCGATAGTCCAGTGCGATTCCACTTAGACAATTGCGCCCCAAAGGCGAATGACGTATGAGTGCGGAGGGGCAATTTGTTAAATAGGGAAGATTAAAAAAATAGTTTAAATTGATAACACACTAGGATGTTTTGCTGACTTCCGTTATGTGCACTTGTCTCATGTGCAGTAGCCCATAACCATCATGAAACTTGCAGACGTCAAATTAATATATTACTGCAAGAACCCACTTGGATCCCGAAAAAAACCCGTCTAGTGGTGACGTGCAGTACATTATCTACACATGTTTACAAGACGACACCATCTAGTGATAACAAAACAATTCCTTTCAGTTTTTATCGTTTTGTTGTTTAGTTGTGATGTCTGTTGTCATGATCGGCGTCTGTCGACTTTTCAATATGTGACGTCATTTATTCGAATGTGGATACATTAGCTGACCTAGCCGACCTGAAAGAGAATCTATAAGCCCTAGCGGACATGAAAGAAAAGTAGTTAACCCTTGCCCTCCAGTTTAGCCTACTTGAGAATCAGAATGTGTATTGCGGGCGTTATAACATTGTATTGTCACTGGAAGAGGAAATTGTACTTACAGGTCACTTATATCATATGTCTGTTACCTAAAAAATTAACAGAAGTCATCCATGGTGCTGCTGGCTGATTTAAGCTAAACTTGTAGGCTTAATTTTAACTAACATCAGTACGATTCAAGCAAACGACTGACCTATAAATCTATTTAAGGACATTTGGCTTATCAGAGATTTTTTTAAAACCGTGGCATCCTAAAAAATAAAAGGCAATGATCTGTCCGGTCGTCAATAGCGATTGGTCCCTCAAACACACACATGACTCCTACAGCCAATCATATTGAAGTCGTTTACGCAGACGTTCAAAACGACTTATTTTTGGTGCAGTATTTCCTCCAAGACTTTATTTTGAGTTATGCGCGTTGGGATTTATAGTCAAAAGCTCTTTTTTACGAGTTATTTATTTTAACTATAATGAATAGTATTTTTGACGTGATGCACATGTAATGCCGGTCGAGACGGCTGTTGGAGGGGAGTTACAACATGCCACCGAATGGTGGCGGAAGTCCTTGGACGGGGTTTGTTGCTCGTACTTAATAAAAACTTGGTGGCTGGGCTCACTCATCTGGTAGTAATATTAAACTGTAGATTTGTCTAGATGTAGACTCATTTAGTATGAAAATTTATTCAGAGATAAAAAGTATACGTACGTAATATATTATGATCTAGCATGCGAAAAAGTGACACTACCTACGGGGTGGGGGTTTTAAATTATTTTCTTCTTTTTAGTACACTTATAAAAACGTGGTTTTTAAAAATCATTTTTTTACCTCTATTTATTTTTAAAATCTCATTGAGTGAATAAGCATTTAAGACGCTCATTCTATTGGGTAAGGAACCCAAAATGTTCGCAAGTGTTTGAAAAGCAACTAATATAACCACGCTTAAATTAATCAAACTTATTAAGTAAATTTTCAATAAAAAAATAGCGCCGATTCCATCTATCTCGTTCAAGACTTTACTTTAGATCAGGGGTCGGGAAACCATGACTCGCGAGGCAGATGTGGCTCTACTGATGACGGCATCTGGCTCTCAGACAAATGTTCGATCATATATAAAAAAAACGTTTATTCAGAATCCTTTGATCTACATATGAATTTCATATAAAAAACAGCATAACAATGTTGTTAAAAAGAATTCAGAGACACAATTATTGTACTTTTAGTGTTGAAATAACACAAAATGCACACATTTACTTGAATTTTTAAATCCCTTATATTAACGTCGCGGCCGTCTCTGTCTGTCGTCATCTCATCATCTCATGGGCTGGACGGGCGGGCGGAAAAACAAAAGTCGAAAATGACCCCCTTCCAGTAATCCGATCGAGCTGAAATTTGGCACACCGACCCATCTCACCTAACAATGCAACGAATTAAAATTTCAGATCGATCGATTGTACCGTAATTAAATTAATGCATTTTTAGTTTTTCCTTATATAACGTATGTAATTCAAATTCACGGTTTGTTATTGTTTTTTTCCACGTGAGTTTGAGTTGACGCTTAGACGTCGACCGTCGTGCCGACACCCCCTCACGTCCCATCCCCCGTTAAAAGACAGGGGACATCACTCGGTGTCAGTCTGTAAATATTTGTGGCGTTGGAAAATAATCAATACTTATAATTATGACTCAAATATAAGGGATTTATAATAGAAAACTTTGTTTTTACGGGTTTGTTTTATTTAGTTTTAAACATAATGTATGGCTCTCACAGAATTACTTTTCAATTTATGTGGTGTGTATGGCTATCTCAGACAAAAAGTTTCCCGACCCCTGCTTTAGATCTACTAACGGCAAAGTAAGATAGGTACAAATTTTTTTTTAAAAATTGCTGAATGCAACCATGTTCCCATACATTTTGGCCACGCCCAGTTATTTCATACATGAGTAACGCAGAGCAAATGAAAATGTTTTATCAAAGCTTTGTTAAAAATTAGGTGATGCTCATTTCATTCATCGTAAATTAAAAAAAAAGTTTGCTTCTTGAGAATTGAGTTAAACTTATCTGACAGAGCTAAAACTCCAATAGAATGTCTAAGTGGTCATTAATCGATTTATTACTATTTATCCTCATGTTTTCAAAGGGGTATACAAGTATTCCCTCGTTATTCGAGGGTTTACGTTCTTTAACACCTGGCGCGAAAATTGGATGCAGTTGTAAAACGCCTTTGTATGAGACTTTATGCGGTACCAAGCGCTTCCCAAACACTTGCTAAATACACTCTTACACATTAATGAAAAAAACTTTAATTTTGTACTGCAACATTATTTTGATTTTAAAAAAAAGAAAATTAAGTACAGTAGGACAGTAACACCGCATATCATAGTTACCCATACTGTCTTTCTGTACTGTAAATTCATTTTCTATGCGCACAACATATGTATTATAATTGAAAGAAAATGAAACAAAGTTAAAGGGTACTTAAATTATTACAATGCGCACAGTTGAGATAATAATAACACAGTACAGTACAGTACAATTCAGTAATAATATGCAATTGAAAAATATTATTAATGCATGATCAAAAAATATTCGCGTTACATACGTTTGTGCATATTGTAAATACAGTGTATACATGTATATAAAAATACGTACTGTATTGCGATAATAACTGAGAAAAAAATAATCTTGTTTATACACTCATAAGTAATAATGAATGATAATAAAATGATAACATATGGTTACGAGCCTAACCCGCGAATATGCGGAGCCGCGAATGGGGAAACGCGAATTTTATCTTATCTTATCTGTTACAGACGCTCTTTCCCCACGGAGTATTATTGCGTTCTACGCTTATCCATGGTTTGTGTCTAGTCCTGCATTCTTATTAGAGTTTCAAATGTTGATAAAATGTTGGTTTTCCTGGTTTCTTCAGGCAACACATTTCACCTCCGAATTCCGGAATGGATGAACGAGAATTTGTATGTGTTTGTTCTTGCACAAGGAATAAGAAAA
>CALYLW010001604.1:226079-239321 GCA_944989445.1 Ampullaceana balthica | reverse complement strand
AGTTATGCTGCTAAAACTCCCGTCGATATCAAAGTGTCACGTGAGAATTCACGGGTTTGACAGAAAAGAGGAAAAGGGAGCGAGCTGGTGTAAATAAGAAAGGAATGCGATTGTTATGAGGTCAACTGAAGTCCAAGGTTTAGCCTGTTAGTGTGGTCACGGAGTCGAGGCGGACACGGGAGGTGACATGAAGTGTGTAGTTGTGAGAGGTGGGATGGAGAAGTTGAATCAGTAGAGTGGTGCTATTTGGAATTCTAGAGATCACAGTGGTTTATTGTAACATATGTGTATATATTAAATATTTCATAATTAAGGTGCATTATTTCCTGACTTGAAGTGTAGTGAATTATTGTGCGAGAGATGTTGAAGCCCACAAACACTACAGAAAACAAATGAGTCACAATGGACGTGTGACATAAAATGGTGTCAGAAGTGTAAACGAGGATTTCGCCTCAGAAGTAAAAAGATGTGACATAAAATGGTGAAAGCACATTATTTTCGATGAGTCGTGATAATCACACTTCCTAAAGGAATACCAGCAGGAATTTATGTTTAATGGAAATACTGACATAAATTCATACTACGGAGATGAAAGTATTTTAGAGACAGTGAGAGTCATCTATTTTAACAAGTGAACATTGTGTGACATAATTAAAGGACATAAAATAAGAGACAATCAGGGGAATAAATATATGAAGTGAAAGCAACATCGATTCATTACATTCAATAGAAAATGGATTACTATAAGTAATTCACTGTTATAGCCGAAAAATTTGGATTAATTGGTAAAGAATTACGAGAGTTCGTTGAAGAGAAAGTCAAAGAAGCCAAAGAAGAAGAGAGGCAAAAACAAGCAAATGAAAGAGAAGAAAGGAGTGCAAGAAGAGAAATGGAACAACTAAAGAATGATAACCTGAAACTACAAATTGACCTACAGGAAAGAGGCCACAATCCAGGTAATAATACTAATGATAAATCAACAGCAAATGAATCGATCAAAGTCAGAAAATATGACAGTAAAAAAGAAAAAATAGATGTTTATCTAGACTATTTTGAATCTGTTATGGAGATGAAAGGGTATGAAGAAAAAGATTGGCCTACACAACTCATGACCAAACTCACTGGAGAAGCTTTTGAAGCTTATAATAGTATATCCAAACAGGACAAAAACGTTTACAAAAATGTTAAAAAGGCACTTTTATTGCACTTTGGAAAATCAGAAAATGACTATAGGAAAGAATTCCATAAAATAAGAATTAAAAGGGACAAAGACCCTCAAATGATTGTGCATGAAGCACAGGTGAAACTAACGAAATGGCTGGAACTTGCCGCTATCGATACAAGCGATCCAAAATCCATATTAGACACGATTTTGATTGATAAATTCTTGGAAAGCGCGACACCAACGCTATTTACATATTTAACAGACAAGAAAATTAGGACTCAGGCAGAGTTGACAAACGCACTACGAACGTTCAAGGATTCACATCCTGATGTCGAAATGGACAAAAGACATGATTTCCTTGCAACAATCCAAAATAAAAAACCAGAAACTATTTGCTATTGCTGCGGCAGAAGAGGACATATAGCGAGGCATTGCTATTACAACAAAGAAAAGACAGATAGGGTGTCACCTAAGACCAGCCCAACACGAAATAAAACTGAAACAAGATATAGACAAGATCACTTTGAAAACAAAGGAAGATATAATCATAATTACAGATATAGAGATTATGATCGAGGTTGACGATCATGGAGAGGCAGATATTATGGTTATGATTCCAGAAACAGAAATTATGACCAACCATGGAGAAAAAATGAAAATCAAGACATGGATGATAGGAGAAAGATAAACCGAGAAGAAACAAGAGCTAATGACATTGTAGCCACTATTGACAATCACGGATATAGCAGAAGTGATGAAGGCTGTAGTCGCAGAGATGGTGATAGTGAGTCGGAGACTATTAATGTGGAATCATCTGAAGTAGAAAGAATCATTGGTCGTGGAGGAAATAGAATCAGAGACATGGAAGCAGACAGTGGATGTCGGATAAAGGTGTCTCGTGACGGTGACTCATCTGGCCGAAGTTCTGTTGAATTATCAGGAAGAAAAAATACCATCTCAGAAGCCAAGCGACTTATTCAAGATGCTGGAGTTAACATTATCAATGGAAATGATCGTGGTCGTGATTGGTGAATCATCGAACCTTTAAGAGCCTGAAGAAGCATTGAAGGTCTTTTTGTTTGAATTCATCCTAGTTGTAATATCATCATTTTTCTCATATTTTTTCCCTTAAAGTATACTTTGTAATCAATGTCATACATCATTTCATATCAAATCAGATTGAAGTATTTTTTTTACCTGTAATGTAACCTTTGAGATCACGGCTTGGAGTAAATAAATAGATATATGTATATATGGTAGAATTGATTTGAAATAGCCATGAAGTAAATATAATATAGTATCGACAAGCATAACTGATGATAGTATGCACCGAGCACCTCGCCACATTTAAAATATTGATCCGACTTGCTTTTAAAATCATGTTCTTTGAGCATGTTATGCCTACAATTCCATCTTTAGATAAACAGAGAAAACAGAACCTGTATTTGTGCTACAGCTGAAGATTGTCAATCCGTGAACTCCTCCATATATTATACTATTACTATTATTTCATGCATTATGATTACTAAACATAATTCTATTTTCACAAACTATAATATTTTTGCAATTAAGAATACTTAAGCCAGAACAACAAGTATTAGTGTTGTTACCAAACGCAGATAATAAAAACACATTGCAAGGTCCCTACAAGTTGATGAATCAAACTTAGTGATTTGACATATAGTGTTAATATAAGGGAAATGTGAAAAAACTACACATTGATAAACTAAGACCATATGTTGACAACATAGAAGAAAAACAAACAATAAATGTCATCAGCAAAGAAAATATAGGAAAACAGTGAAAACATATCATCTGACATACCAGATATTATGAACAAGAGAGTGATGAAAATTTTGCAAAAATATAAAGATGTCATTGCAAAAGAAACAGGAAACACAAAAACTGTGACTCATAAAATACAACTGTCTAGAACATGAACCTTACAAGACTAAAGTGTATCCCTATTCCCATAGCATATAGAGACACGGTAAAACAGGAATTGATTACCTACTAAGAGAGAATAAAATAAGAAAAGCAGTTGAAGCTAACTATACCTCACCAACTGTCATAGTCAAAAAGAAAAACGGAAAGATTAGACTATGCTGTGATTACAGGCAATTGAATAGTACAACAAAATTGGACCATGAACCCATTGGAGACCCAAGAGACATTGTTGACAGAATTGGAAATTCTAAAGTATTTCACTACATTTGACTTGAACAGAGGTTTTTGGCAGATAAACATGGATCCTACTTCAATCAAATATACTGCATTTGTTGCTTTAGATGAAGTGTATGAATGGTTGGTGATGCCGTTTGGACTTGTAAACAGCACAGCCACTTTTAGCAGATTCATGAAAGTGATGTTAAAAGGTATCCCAAATGTGGTACACTATGTAGATGACATATGTATCCATACCAAAGATTGGGAAACACACATACACACTCTTGAAATGGTACTGGACAGACTCAAGAAACATAATGTCACTATCTCACCTCGAAAAGATGAACATTGGCAAGAGACATATTGATTTTCTAGGATACAGAGTGGGAGGAGGTAAAGTAACTCCCACGACAGAGAATGAAAACAAGTTCTTTGACTTGTCCGTCCCAAGGTCAAAGAAACAAGTTCAAGCTCTGCTGGGGCTATGCAATTTCTATAGACCATTCATTGCAAACTTTGCAGAAATTGTACACCCACTGAAAGAAATTACATTTTTTTAAAATTCAATTTTCAAGAGAGTGCTTCAATGCATTGGGAGATATTAAACAAGCATTTAGAAAGAAACCCATCTTGATTGCACCTCAATGGGACCAACCTTTCATCGTTACTACTGTTGCATCATCAATTGCAGTAGGAGCCTGCCTCATGGAAGAATATGAGGGTATTCTACATCCAATCCAATACCTAAGCAGAAATTTGACTAAACCAGAGCGCAACTACAGCACAATAAAAAGAGAATGCTTGGCCATAGTGTGGGCTCTGCAAAAACTATAAAAATACCTTCTGGGCAAAAAATACACTTTACTTACAGACCACAAGCCCCTTGTGGCATTCAACTAGAAACAAATATGCAATGAAAAAAATTAATCGATGGGCAATGCTACTGGCAGACTATAAATTTGACATTAAACCCGTCAAAGGAAGGGACAATGTGGTTGCTGACGTACATAACAGATTGATAATAAATAAAGACGCTTTATAAATAAAGAAACAGAGAAAACAGAACCTTTATTTGTGCAACAGATGAAGATAGACAATCTATGAACTCCTCCATATGTCATACTTTTATTTCATGCATTATGAGTGTTAAACATAATTCTATTTTACACAAACTATAATATTTTTTATGTTGTAATGACCTAAAAATGTTTGGGGTCAAAACATTTTGTATAAGAATGAGGGTGAATGTCAGGTGACGAATCACGGGTTTGACAGAAAAGAGAAAAGGGGAGCGAACATGTGTAAACAAGAAAGGAATGCGATTGTTATGAGGTCAACTGAAATCCAAGGTTCAGCCTGGTAGTGTGGTCACTGAGTCGAGGCTGACATGGGGGTTACATGGAGTGTGTAGTTGTGAGAGGTCAGATTGAGAATTTGAATCATTAGAGTGGTGCTGTTTGGAATTCTAGAGATCACAGTGGTGTATTGTAACATATGTATATATATTGAAAATTTCATGATTAAAATGTATTTTTCCTGACTTGAATTGTAATGAATTATTGTGCGAGAGATGGTGAAGCCCACAAACACTAGAGAAAGCAAATCAGTCACAAGGCAATGTGACAGTTACAATGAAATATTCGTCAACCTGGGAAAGACTTCCGTCCTGTTTTTCGTTTCTCCCACCCCCCCCCCACATAAAACACTGCAGTTGTTGGATTCTTTGTGTATACCCAAAATCCTGAAGCTATTTTACTGTCCATTTTTAAGGGAAAATTTACTTTTCTGGTGACTCATGATTATGTGATATCAAGCTGTTCTTTCCTTTAGCCAGCCTAGTATTTTTTTTTAAAATGGATTTTGTTGCTTTTGTAACATTAACGGCTAACTATATGCACGTAAAGAAGTCGGAATATTAACTATCGAGTGACTGCTTTTACATCTTTTCACTATGTAATGATGTAATGAGATAATGTTTTTTTTAGAGAAAATTTAAAGTAATCCTATTCGTTTAAGTTAAAGAAAAATGTATTTACTTATGCATGTACATGTATATAAATAATTTGGATACGATTAAACGTTATAAGATACGATTTGATAAGAGGAGATGCGATTAACTGAAATAAATAAAATTTGATTAGATTAGACTAGATAGAAAGACAGATAGAAAGGGCAGATCAGATAGAAAGACAGATAGAAAGAAAGACTGACAGATGGAAGGAGAATTACAAATAAAGCAGTTTTTTTTCCTTCTTTTTTTGTTTTGTACCATCCCTAGTTATTAAGATTGTTTGAAAGGCAGAAACGATTTTCAGCTGAGTGGCTATGAAATGTGAATCATTTTACGGGATAGACCTTCATCTATCACCTTCTTCCATGCAGAACAACATGAGACTATCGACAACAATGCCAGCATGATAAAAATGCTGATCTTAATTTTTTTATATTTAATTTTGAAGACACGCTCCAGTTACTCCAAAGACGTACAGCACTTTTTTTCAAAAATAAACATTAAGTTAAAAATCCTATCCTTCTAGAAGTCTTAAATATAAAGCTAACTTTTATTTATGTCATTTATTTCAGCCAGTTAAAATCATCCATTGGCTCTTTGCTTAATGTAAAGGATAAATATTAAAATTAAAAGAGCTGTTAGCTGATTCATAATATTATTTAGTATGTCGCAATGTGAGTATGGAGGATTCGTTGTCTAGGGGGGATCTAGGTCCTCCCTTGGCCACAGATATCAACCAGCGTCGTGAACTCCGACAGTCTCGGCTGGTTAATGGAAACACAAAGTGCAACACTGGACGTTGAAAGTATTCACCAACACTGGACATTGGAAGTATTCATCAACGCTGGAAGTTGGAAGTATTCATCAACACTGGATGTTGGAAGTATTCATCAACACTGGACGTTGGAAGTATTCATCAACACTGGACGTTGGAAGTATTCATCAACACTGGACGTTGGAAGTATTCATCAACACTTTATTCATTTCAAAATCGTTTAATCACATAATGTCGACATGTCCATGACCATAAAGTTGACAACTTCAAAATAACTTTCACATGGTTCAAAGTCCATCCCGACCAAGTATCTCTTCTCACTTCGTGTTCTAATTAACTCTTCTTCTCTGTCACCCCACACCACACTATTTATAGCCCGTCTGCCTTCATGAAATTCATGACTGACAAAAACTCCCACTATTATTTACGAGTTTAATCTGCTTAAGTCACTACCTGACTAGAGCTCACAACAATATCATTACATTTAAGACAAGCGATTCACACACCACAACATACACGGTATCCGACTGTGACAGTAAGATGTATTATTTGAAGTTGAATGAAGAACATGCAAAATTTCGTTTTTAAATAGTTTAAATTAAACAAAAACAACTTAAAAACTACGAGAACGTTCAATTACTCATTTTTTAAAATAATATTTATTTTTAAAAAACATCTAATTTCACAAATAAATATGTATATATAGTCAAATTAAACTTTATAAAAATTTTACACGCAGAAACATATAATTCGTAACGTGAAAATATCAATATATGCAAGGCTTCTTAGAACAAAGGCTGATATCTGCATCAACCTTGACCATCATGAATTTTCGCGTATTGATAATTCAACATGATCAAATGTTTCATGATAAACATTAGAAAATTACACATCTAAAGTATAAATATCCAATCACTCATCAGGAAATAATGCCTGTATACGTGGTTAAACTGAACAAAGTCATTTGACTAAAAACTTTTTTTTTGCTTTGGCTGGTGGTGTTGGTCAGTCCCCGACTGCTATCCAACCCGGGGGATAATAGTCGGTCAGTGTAACTTCCTTCTTCAATTGAGATCCATTGATAAAATATCCGTCGTAGTAAATGGAGATACCGTTAGCCATCCAAGCCGCCCACCAGCCGTAGGTTCCGCTGGATAAAATCACGTGATCACAATTGGCTAGAACACCAAAGTGAAGCTGAGCAGAGCCAGGCTCCAAGATTTTCACGTCTGTGAAATTTAAATTTCCACGACACCAATCAAGGTCATCGCTGGCCACCAAAAACGTCACGTTTTTGCCACTCAGCATTGACCTCATTTTGCTAAATGCTTTAATGAAATACGACGCGTTCGGGACGCCGAATCCAGTTTTTTTATTATCCGCTGTTAAGAAATCCCCGCGTCTCGCGTGCACGCCCACGACGACTTGACCTTTGAACTCTGCTCTAACTTTCATCAGGGTTTCATTGATCTTCTTTTGTAGAGGCTCGCAGAAGGTGAACTCGCGTCTGATCTCATCCTCGATGTTCTCGAAGTATCGGAAGACTTCACGTGGCCCGTGTAACGTAATGTTCTCTTGAGAGAGATTCCACAGACTCCGATACACGACTCCAAATGTCGGGTGTTTGAGTAACCGGAACCTGGGAATAATATCAAGATGGTTTCGTGTCAACAACCTCAATCAAATGACGTGGTTATAAATAAATCACATATACTTCGCAGTGCAACTAGATTTAACAGGCAAGTGTTTCAATGCAACTTGTTATTTTTTAAAAAGTAATTTTTAACCCGGTTGATTTAAGTTTCCTCCTACCCGAAGTATAGAATATTGTGTCAGGTTATATCATATTCATATTGAATGTTTTACTAATGATAATCAAGTACATATTTTACTAAAATTTGTTAATTAATTTCACTAAACAGGTGGGTCCAAATAACAATTTAATCACCATTTTGAGAATTGCGGTCCGAAAGATGAATTGCTGTTTGTAAAGTTTTGACCAAACCAGAGCACTTAGCAGGTCTGCGAACTAAAGTCAACTAATTTTCATAGGCAAGGATTGAATTATAAGAGGAATGCATGGTAGACAAAAATAAACATACATTTTCATATATAAAGATACAGGAATATTTTGCCTCACACCTTTATTATGAGAAAGGTAATCGAAACAAATTATAACAAACTTAGGCCCTCCGTTTATAATCTTGGCAATTAAAACGTATCTATTCAGGGCAAATATTTGTAAACAGAGACCGGAATAGAAAATTGATACAAATCCGCAACAGCTTTTTCACGGACCTAAGTCCTACTTACACAAATTCAATTATACAAACTACCACACTTGTATGGATATACATTAGATTGAAATGCATTAAATTGTAGTAGATTAAGAAAGCTTGCTTGGCAAATTTAAAGTTCATTAAAATGCATTCTCAATTGCAAAAAGAAACCAACCATGTATGCTCACCTGTCTGTGCTGATGTTGTCATTGACATGTGAGATTCGGAAAACGTTGTCCAGCAGTGTACCCGATTGTATAAATGGAATTCTGTTTTGCGCCCTGGCTATCCCAAGCAACGAGGCGTAAATAAACATATGGTTTCCTAGGCGACTCTGAAAGACTGTCGTCAGGTAGAGAAGTCCTTTCAAGGCCTGTGCTACATCTGTTTGGTTTTCGTTTAAATAAACTGTGGTGGCTCCTGAAGTCTTTGAATCTAGGGTGATGGGTTGTTGTTGCGGCAAGGTTGTTTCTATCACTTGCTTCTCATTAAGGTAACCTGACGATTTCGCTCTGAATGACCTGAAATAATGATTTAAATTTGTTAAAAAAATATTATTCGCAGAGGTAAAGAAATAAAAACAAATTTAAAAAAGCCGTAAAAAAGTGTTTTACTATAAATCCTTTATGTACGAGACATAACTAAAAGAATGTTCATTATAATACGCAGCGCACGACAATTCAAAAATTCAAAATTTTCGTTATGTCTCGTAAAACATGTTTAATACTAGTTTGTGCTGCGGCGCCATTGCGCCTGCGGCGCTCCCTTTTTAAGGGCGCCTACGGCGCCCACCTTTTTCAAAAGCCCAACTAACTTGTCCTTGTATGATAAATACGTAATATTAAACGTTCTTAAATGTACACAAAGTATTTTATAATAAGGTTTTTTTGTTTTTTTTTATTGCAAAAGCTTAAGTAAAGTATCCTAATATGATAAATAAGAAATATTCCTGAAATGTACACAAAGTATGTATATAATATTTTTTTTACAGTGCTAATCACCACACGATTTTTAAAGTAACTTTAGAAAGCAGCGCACCAAATTACTGCACCAAAAATAACTCTTATCGCACGTCTGCATGAAATTGTTCAATATATATAATATAAAAGCCCAAGTCACTGTCCGGCTCACTGTGGAACGCTGAGGAACGATGTACAACAGTCTATAGCAGTTAAAAAAATCGTATGGTCATTAGCATTGTAAAAATATTTAATATGACGTCATTGTTTGATCTTATATTTAATACAAGGCGCGCAAAATGGTGTGCAAAATATTTATCAATTAAAGACGTGCTGTAAAAAATATTATATGACGTCATTGCTTTAGCTTATATCTTAATTTTGGTAAAGGGAACGATGTAAAAAATAGGATTTGATGATTTATAATTATAAAATACTTTGTGTACATTTCAGGAAGTTTAATATTTCGTATTTATCAAACAAAGATAATTTACTTGGGGTTTTGACAAAAAAAGTGGGCGCCGTAGGCTCCCCAAAGCCGGTGTGGGCGCCTTAGGCGCCCTACAACCCCTAGTTTATAATAATAGTGTGGAGGGTGTTTAATGTTTATCTGGAAACCAAAATGATTATCCAATTTTTTAAAAAAGCAGAGTGATGTCCCTTAGTGTTAGGCTACATAATTGAGCGTAAATATAATTATGATGATAATGGATCGGGAATATATTTTTAAAAAAAATATCGTCCATATAATACGCAACAAATCGCGCAACAGGAAAGTATTAAAAAGGTCGTTCAATATAATAAGCACCGCGACACTCCATCTAAAAAAAACAACATGATACATAGAGATAAATAAAATAATAGAAAAATTCAATAATTTAATTACAGTACATGCGATCGCTCTGAAATTTTGACACATCGTTTTTATCGTCGGCATAAAACTGCCAGCAAAATTTCAACTCGCTAGATTACGAGGAAGTGGGTTAAAAAGCGATCCAAGTTGTTTTTAATAAACAAGCAAGCAAGGGCTCAAACAGACACCACGAGTTAATGTAACGGATTTAAAAAATAGTAATTATTTAACATATCTTTTTTTAATCAAAGTGCAAAGGAAAACTGACAGGCGTGTTATCATGTTTGAACACCATACTTGTGACTTACGTGGTTGAGAAACATACGTAGATTAGAATTAACAGTGCGCTTACTCCAAAGAATCTTAGGAGACCTAATCTTAGAGGCCAAGCTAGACATTAAAATCATGTTAGACTGACCATCAGATGTCATTCTCAAGCTTAAGGATTATCGTAGGAATTAGTTTCAATTTTTCGTCTTTTTATCAAAGGTATATATTTCTTACCCAAAGAAAAAAAAGAAGAATTATTAAAAACTAAAGTTCAAATAATCACAACTTTATTGAAGTGGGAGTGTCACTATAACAAACATTTGTCTCCAATAATTTGGTAGTTACTGGCAACAATTTACATATTATATTTCAAATTATTTGTTGACATTTCCATTCAGGAACTGTCAAAATAAGTGTGGATGCAGAAATGTTTTTGTTCTGCTTATTGTATATAGAGTTCCCTAAGCTCTGTCAATATAATCAAAATTCATTGCTCAATATCATGAAAATGGTACAATTTTGTAACAATCTATTTTCTAAATCTATTATTTGAAATGCTCTATACTTTTCACCATTTCTTGAAAAAGAATTATATATATTTGTGTAAATTACATTTTTTAAACTTATTTTATCTTAAATGTCAGATTTTAGAAGATTATTCCGTTCTTTGCTTATCCATGGTTTATTTCTAATTTGACATTTGGATTAGAGTTTTAAATGTTTATAGTGTATTGGTTTTCCTCGTTTTTCAGGCAACCCATTCCACGTCCGAATTCCAGATGGGAAGAAACTTGATTTTGAATGTATTTACTCTTGCACATAGTACAAGAATAGTACAGTGGTACCTCTCATAACAAGCATCGCTCATAACGGGTAACTCGCTAAATGAGCAAAAACACATTTGAAAATGTTGCTCACATAACGAGCTAAAAATTCGCATATCGAGTGACCCAGAAAAGGAAAGTCCCTTTTTCCTGGAAATTCATGTATAAGCCAGCATTTCTTCCCCGATGCATTAGTAAGTGTGTGTTGAGCACTCGGTCTATTAGCGTATTGTTTTCATGTGCAAACATCCGTTCTTACAAATTTTGAATTCAGCCAGTATTCGTAATATTCTATGTGCAATAACCTGTGATAAAATGTCTTCGTAAAGAAAAACAACAAAAAGACAAACATGAGAGAGAGAGAGAAGAAAACTGTTGAAATGAAAAGTAAAATCATTGAAAAGCGAGAACAAGGTGTGAGTTCTGGCTAATCTAGCGAGAACAAGGTGTGAGTTCTGGCTAATCTAGCGAGAACAAGGTGTGAGCGTGGCTAATCTAGCGAGAACAAGGTGTGAGTGTGGCTAATCTAGCGAGAACAAGGTGTGAGTGTGGCTAATCTAGCGAGAACAAGGTGTGAGCGTGGCTAATATATCGAGAACAACGTGTGAGCGTGGCTAATACAGCGATAACAAGGTGTGAGCGTGTCTAATCTAGCGAGAACAAGGTGTGAGCGTGTCTAATCTAGCGAGAACAAGGTGTGAGCGTGGCTAATCTAGCGAGAACAAGGTGTGAGCGTGGCTAATATATCGAGAACAAGGTGTGAGCGTGTCTAATATAGCGAGAACAAGGTGTGAGCGTTGCTAATCTAGCGAGAACAAGGTGTGAGCGTGGCTAATATATCGAGAACAAGGTGTGAGCGTGTCTAATATAGCGAGAACAAAGTGTGAGCGTTGCTAATCTAGCGAGAACAAGGTGTGAGCGTGGCTAATCTAGCGAGAACAAGGTGTGAGCGTGGCTAATCTAGCGAGAACAAGGTGTGAGTTCTGGCTAATCTAGCGAGAACAAGGTGTGAGTGTGGCTAATCTAGCGAGAACAAGGTGTGAGCGTGGCTAATATATCGAGAACAAGGTGTGAGCGTGTCTAATCTAGCGAGAACAAGGTGTGAGCGTGTCTAATCTAGCGAGAACAAGGTGTGAGCGTGGCTAATCTAGCGAGAACAAGGTGTGAGTTCTGGCTAATCTAGCGAGAACAAGGTGTGAGCGTGTCTAATATAGCGAGAACAAGGTGTGAGCGTGGCTAATCTAGCGAGAACAAGGTGTGAGCGTGGCTAATCTAGTAAGAACAAGGTGTGAGCGTGGCTAATATAGCGAGAACAAGGTGTGAGCGTCGCTAATACAGCGAGAACAAGGTGCGAGCGTGTCTAATATAGCGAGAACAAGGTGTGAGCGTGGCTAATCTAGCGAGAACAAGGTGTGAGCGTTGCTTATCTAGCAAGAACAAGGTGTGAGCGTGCCTAATCTAGCGAGAACAAGGTGTGAGCGTGGCTAATCTTGCGCACACTTACAATCGGACAACATCAAGGATCTGCACTATTCTCAAGAGCAAAAACAATAAATTATTTTTTAAAATCTTTTTTGAAAAGGACATGCTTTTATTTACATATAGAAAGTGTATCAAAGAGAAGAAATTTTTTTTTCTATGATAACAGGTGAAATCCGTGAATCTATCCACTGCACATAAAAGCGTGGGGCGCCCATCACAACTCATTTCTTTTTGGAACTATTCCTTTGCATATAGATAAATATTTCAAATTAATATGATAGTAGCATGTATATGATCAAAGTTGTGAAACATTTAATGATTAATATTATTCATACACATTTGTATTATGTTTCGCAGCCTTGTACATGATAGAGAGCACACTAACAATTCGACCAGGAAGGCTTTACAAATTTCATCCTTTTCAAACTTATAATAAAAACTCTTAACAATCCACTTCT
>CALYLW010001604.1:173579-221079 GCA_944989445.1 Ampullaceana balthica | reverse complement strand
ATTAATTTAATTACGGTACGTTCGATCGATCTGAAATGTTGATACGATGCATTGTTAAGTGACACGAGTCTATGTGCGAAATTTCAGCTCGATAGCATCACGGGAAAAGTGTCATTTTAGATTTTTGCTTTTCCGCCCGCGAACGAGATGTCGACAAGATTTCGAAGTTATTATAAGGGATTTAAAAAAAAAGACCTGTAAAAACAAAGTTTTTGACTATAAATCCCTTATATATGAGACATAACTTAAAGTATTGATTATGTTCAAACGCGACAAACATTTACAGACTGACACCGAGTGATATCCCCTGGCTTTAAAACCGGGGGAAGGGAGAGGAGGGAGTGTGGGCATCGACGGGTAGCGTCAACGCCTGAATTGAACTGTCACGTGAAAAAAACACAATAACAAACATTGAAATTGAATTACATACGTTGTATCGAGATAAACTAAAAATGCATTAATTTATTTACATTACGTTTCATCGATCTAAAATTTTGATACGATTCATTGTTAGGTGACACGGGTCCATGTGCCAAATTTCAGCTCGATGGCATAACGGGAAGTGGATCATTTTTGTGTTTTGTTTTTCCAGCCGCCCGACGACGAATGACAGACAAAGAGAGACGGCGGTGACAAAAATATAAGGGATTTAATAATAACTGTCCTCACGATTTTGTTTTTCACTATTGTTTATCTTTGCACAACTCTGCTAAATTTGGTGCACAGACCTTACAAAGAAAGGTCGACCTAGCAATATATGTTGAACTAATGAATGCCAACAGGCATTAGATATAATTCAAAACTATTTAACACTTAACTCTATTTTTGTTCTTCCAGACATTGAAGAGTCGTTCATAGTTCGTACAGATGCGTCAATGAGGGGACTGGGGTCATGTTTCATGCAGAAGAGAGTCAATATACTCTATCAGGTTACATACATCAGTCGTAAACGTATGGACAGGGGGACGAGCTATTCAACAATTGAGAGTGGATGCTGGGCCATCATAATAATAATAATAATAAATTGATTATTTATATAGCGCTGAAACCCAGTAAGGAACTGGGCTCACAGCGCTTTACATGAAAGAAATAACATACTTATAAGTATTAAATTAACTTTCATATCACAACAAACACACAAAATTACAATACATTATACATAAGCTACGTTAATCATTTACAAGAAATGTTGTTTCATCAATTTTAAAAATAAATTTTGAAAAGATGTGTCTTAAGTGCAGTCTTGAAGGACTTGGTTGTTAAGGGGATTCAGAAATTATCCAATTATTTATTAGTGCCTGACCATGGACATTTATTAACATGACAATAAAGACGCCACCAGGGGACAAACATTTAACACGGTGTCACATGTGATTAACATAATTTTGTGACGTAAGGTCACGTGCATAAGAAACGCGGGAAGAAGGGAGCATTTCTATTGGTTGAAAGTGCTGGGCGAACAGTTGTGTGTAGAATTCCGTCGAGGAAGGATGTATGGTATATGCCTCAAGATTTCCACGTTGTATTTCCTCAAATGATATTTATGTATACATAGTGTATATATATTAAAGTTGTTTTGGATAAACGAATTCTTCAGTGGACTATTGTGCACAAGATTATTTACTGTGAGAACGCCTACATAAAGAGAAAAATATAGTTATCGTTACACACGGGTCATCCATCACCTACTGTTCATGAGGATTTGTGGTAGACTTATTATTATTTTTGTGTTCTTGAGATATCGGGGGATGATTATAAGGCTACGTAGTGATGTGTTTATGATGATTAAGGTAATCAATAACGTTGTTGTTATTGAATAGTCTTGTATAAGGAAAATGGCTGTTGACCGCAATGTTGTTATCCCCATAAGATAACGTGTCTTATGTAAAGGAGAACAAAGAAATTTGTAAGCATGGACTGCTCAGTTATTCGTATACGATTGTATGAGGAATTACAAGCATACTGAATTGTACTATGGTTGGATAAGTTGTTATCTCAATAAACAGTAATAGATTATTATATGCGCTTGTAGTGCTTGTATCTTTGTATACGTTTGTAACAGGACAGGTACGCTCGTAGTGAAATGTGTATAGATGGAAAAGTAGTTATCCATATAACATGTTTCATGCGGGGGGGGGCAATCCTGGAATAAATATCTTGAACAATTTATAGGAGGAGCCAGTAGAGTTCAATTGTGAATAGAAAACATTGTGAATAGAAAACAATCTAGTCATAATCGTGTTTTTGCTAATGTTTGGTTTTTTCTTTAAAATTCAAAATGGTACTATTGATGTTGCATAATTGTATATCGTATTATTAAAATTAAAAATATGGATTGATATTGTCTTAATGCTATGACATGCGTGTTAAGATTTCACATGTGTAATATTTTAATATATATTTTTAAATTTTTAAAAAAAATTTATTTGTGTAAAGAATATGTATTTTGGAGTAGTAGTAAAGTTGGCTGTTACTGTCGGATGATGTAGCTTTGACTTGAAGTCGTATACAATACAAATTACGACCAGTTTCTTTTTACCACGTTTTTATTAACTTGCTTTCGTGTCTGTCTGTCTGTCCGCAATTTTTCAAATTTTCCAACGTAAAATTAAACCAATTTTGATGGTTCTAGAGAGCTCAAAATTTTACCACAGATAGATCTTGGATGACAATACATTGTATCAAAATTTCAGATCGATCGAATGTACCTCAATTAAATTATTGCATGTTTTAGTTTATCTCTATATAAGCATCTGTATCCGTCTGCTGTAGTTCAATTTCACGTGCTGAGTTCACCCCGTTGCCTAATCGCTGTTGGGCGGGCGCTGGTGATATGTTTGGTAAAATAAATAGAGTTTAAAAAAAAAGATTAAAATTATTTTCTTTTTTATTAGTGGACTAAAAAGAAGAAAATAAATAAAAGTAAACAAAGATTTTTAAAAAAAACACGTTTTTATAAGTGGACTAAAAAGAAGAAAATAATTTAAAACTAATAACTTCAAGTACTTTGATTTAATATAACTAAAAACGTGGGGCGGGTGCTTATGATGTTTAACAGATGCAGTTCACTCATTCTCTCACTTACAGATATCTCTTTTGCTTTATAAATTATAACTCTTTAACTTTTATACCAAACACCCGCCTAACGTTTTTAGTCATATTAACTTAAAGTACATGAAGTTATAAGTTTTAAATTATTTTCTTCTTTCAGTCCACTTATAAAAAACGTGGTTTTTAAAAATCCTTTTTTACTTTTGTTTATTTCCTCTGTGTTTTGTGAAAATGCTTAGTTGATACTGCATTCATGAGAGTTTCATTTAAAAAACAATATTTTGAATAATTCATGATTTATGATATTATTGTAATTGTAATGTGCAGTGATTCCATACCATGACTTGGTTTATGGTGAGATTCTACTCGGAACTAGAAGCTTGACGGGATATGTGAAGGTATGAGAATCACTGGTCATAAATGTAAAGGACATTGTTGAGAGCTCTGGTCGTGTAGTGACTTGAAGACGTTTCACCTGTGCTTAGGATTAGGAGTCTTGGTCGCTCATGGGATTTCTTGAAGGCAGATGGTCTATATATATAGTGTCGTGTTGGGAGACACACATTAGGGAACATTAGATAGCACTAGAGACCCGCTGAGAGGACTAGACAGCATAGATAGAGAGTAGAGCGCTAATAACACATCAGGGAGCTCTAGAAACCCATCGTGGAACTCTAGTAACACATTGAGGATCTCCAGTAACACATCGAGGTAGATCAAGTGTAGTAGTTCAGAAACAGACTGACGTTGTCAACTAGGACTAGGCTAGTCTGAAGTGTGGACTTAGATGTTGAGTTAGAAGTGGGTGTATTAGTACTAATTTGTTTACCAGAATCCATGATGGGACATTTACTTGTATTCTATGATGTAATAATGACTTGTACAGCATATGATCGAAGAGTCAAGACTTTGTCTTATATATTTTCCAGAGACCAAGTACGCAATGCTAACACTAAATACTTTGTTTGTTGTTTTTATTAGCCTCAAAATTTTTAAAAAAATATGAGGAAAAATAAATAAAGAACACATTACAAGAACCAAACGGAATCTATTTTAAGAATGATTAATAAAAACTAGAATGAGTATTTAAACGCAATTTCCAACAAAGAATTTATGATTTTTTATTCAAGGGAAATCATTCTAGATTACATTAAAAGTGATTTCAAATCAGTAATTCTGAAACTAAACACAACATGACGTCACATCCCCTCAAGCTACATCACCAATAATGTGTCGATATAATGCGCACAATAAAACATAAATATTCACGAAGCGGGAAAACCCCATTATCTATCCTATATAATAAAAGGCTATATTCCGTGCGGTCATGGATAGCGATTGGTCCCTCAAACACGTATGACTCATACAGCCAATCATAATGAACACGTTTACTCTGACATTCAAAACGAGCTATTTTTGGTGCAGTGTTTCTTCCAAGACTTTATTTTGAGTTATGCGCGTTGGGATTTATAGTCAAAAGCTCTGCTTTTACGAGTTATTTATTTTAACAATAATGAATAGAGTTTTTGACGTGATGCACATGTATACCGGTCGAGACGGCTGTTAGAGGAGAGTTACAACATGCCACCGAACGGGGGCGGAATGTCCTGCGACGTGCTTTGTTGCTCGTCATTCTAGATTACATTAAAAGTCATTTCAAATCAATAATTTGAAACTAAACAAAACAAATGTTTTTTAAAAATTGCCGCTAACATTATGGGAGTCGATTTAATGGACGTTTTTTCAATTCTGTCTCTTACATTGTTCTAAATATTATTAGCTATTGTTTGGAGTTTGTTTCAACCCAAAAGCTGTTATGATTGGCGAGAAATTGACAAAATACTGATTTGTTTTTTTTTCGTTATTTTAAATTTTCCATGAAATCCAGTAAAACTTTTCGGTATATTTTGGCCGTTGCACGTCATTGGGACTTCGTTAGCGTATTTGCAAAAGACCCGAACATTCTATCTGGTATGGTTCAGGCGAAGTTGCGTGTGCAGGCTCGAACAGTGCAAAGATATTTCAAATGTAAAAACGCCATTCCCAAGACAAATTAAGTTACATTTTTAAAAAACGTACACAACAAAGTTTTTATCTATAAATCCTTTATGTACGAGACATAACTAAAAGAATGTTCATTATAATACGCAGCCTAACGAAGCGCAAGACCATCCGAACATACAAAATAGTAGTTATGTGTCGTAAAACATGTTTAATATAATGCGCACCGATCAAGAATATGTTTATAAAAAGTGTAGTCAATAAAATACGCACCTTATTGCGTGACAGAAAGGTTGTTCAATATAATGCGCACTGCGATTCTCTCTCAAAAAATAACATGATACATTGAGCTTTATAAATTAAACTAAAAATTCAACAATTTAATTAGAGTACATGCGATCGATCTGAAATTTTGATACATCGTTTTTATCATGGGCACAAAAGTGCCTGCAAAATTTATTTCAGCCCGGTAGCTTACGAAGAAGTGGGTTAAAAATCGATCCAATGTTTTGGCAACAAGCAAGCAAGGGTTCAAAAAGACACCACGAGTTAATATAAAGGATTTAAAAACCCTTAAAAAACCAAGTTTTTCATTATAAATCCTTTATGTACGAGACTTAACTAAAAGAATGTTCATAATAATACGCATCGCAAGACCATCCAAAAATACAAAATTGTAGTTATGTCTCGTAAAACGTGTTTAATATAATGCGCACCGATCAGGAATATGTTAATAAAAAAGTGTTGTCAATAAAATACGCACCTTATTGCGCGACAGAAAGGTTGTTCAATATAAAGGGCACCCTTACACTCTATCTCAAAAAATAACATGATACATAGGAATAAATAAAATAATCTAAAAAATCAATAATTTAATTACAATACATGCGATCGATCTGAAATTTTGATACAGTGTTTTTATCATCGGTACAAAACTGCCTGCTAAATTTCAGCTCGCTAGCTTACGAGGAACTGGGATAAAAATCGATCCAAAGTTTTGGCGACCGACAAGCAATCAAGGGTTCAACCAGACACCACGAGTTAATATAAAGGATTTAAAAACCCGTAAAAAAAACTAAGTTTTTGACTATAGATCCTTTATGTACGAGACGTAACTAAAAGAATATTCATTATAATACGCAGCTCAAGACCATCCAAAAATACACAATTGTAGTTATGTATCGTAAAACGTGTTTAATATAATGCGCACCGATCAGGAATATGTTTATAATAAGTATGGCAATAAAATACGCACCTTATTGCGCGTCAGGAAAGGGCGTTCAATATCATACGCATTGCGACACTATCTCAAAAATTTAACATGATAAATAGAGATAAATAAAATAATCTACAAATTAAATAATTTAATTAAAGTACATGTGATCGAACTGAAATTTTGATACATCGTTTTTATCATCGGCACGAGTCTGCCTGCAAAATTTCAGATCACTAGCTTACGAGAAAGTGGGTTAAAAATCGATCCAAAATTTGGCGACAATCAAGCACGCAAGCAAGCAAGGGCTCAAACAGACACCACGAGTTAATATAAAGTATTTAAAAATGAAAGTATGTCTGTCTCTCTTCGTGTCCGTTATAGCTTACTAGCTTACTACAACATTCATCCGATCGCCTTGAAATTTTGGAAGATTGTTTTGTACGCTCCCGGGATGGTAACTGGCTATGTTTTTTAAATGTAGGAATGTGTTTTTTAATCAGTATAGTCGTTTCTGTTGGCCATGCATGTAGGCATGTCTCCTTTGGCCTGCATTCATATTGTAGAAACTACACGTTTACCGCTGCTTTGTGTGTGTGTGTGTGTGTGTGTGTGTGTGTGTTGTTTTTTTTATAAGTAGTTGAGGACGCGATAAACATTGGAAGGGAAGTTGTGTTCATTTCTGTGTGGGGATCTACATATAAAGTGAATCAACCTCGTGCTACAGTTGTTTTATCGCTTTTTGTGACTAAACATTATCGTTCCCATTAACTATCTTTCTTCATGTTCTCCTCCATATGAGCGTATCTCTGATTACTTCAACATGACAGCAAATACAACCATTTTATTTACATAAATTTTCGATTTCTCTAACTGATTGTATCTCTCTTTACTTCAGCCTGAAAATACATACAGCCGTGTTTTTACATAAGTAATGGATTCATGTAAATCAGGGGTCGGCGAACAGCGGTAAATTACCCCATTTGGGGTAAAAAAAAGGGAATTCCTTGGGGTAAAAATGTTTCATTTGGAACATATAAAATCATCCCGATTTTAATATTTTAATAATTTCTTTAATTAAAAAATAATATCAAAATCCGTCATGTGTACGTATTTTTACAGAAGGCACGGTTTATTCATAAGATTTTTCGGCTTTTGCAAGAGAGAGAAATCCCAAAATTGAAGTTAACCACTGAATGATCCCTGTATGAAACTAAATTCAGTACCTTTGTCAACACAAGTTGTAAAATACATAACTACTACTTTTGCCGAATTTGTCCGGGAACAACTAGTTTCTTTTATAAATGCGAGTAAATGCCTTCCTATTGAGCTTGATGAGACCACTGATGTCATTAGCAATGCTCAGTTATGTTCGATACAAATGTTCCCAAACAATTGAAGAGGACATCTTTTGTTCTCCCCTCGAAATGCAGAGTTAAGGAATTTATGTATTAAATAAAGTTAAGGAATACTTTGACAAAGTTAATTAAAAATGGGAAGACTGTATTGCTGTGTCTGTTGATAGAGCTCCAGCAATGTATTGTCGTGTAAGTGCTCTTTCGGCTTTTGCAAGAAAGTGGAATGCCAAATTTGAAGTTACCCACTGTATGATTCATCGTCAAGATGTGCTTGTGAAACATTTGGAACCTCAACTGGAGGTCTTCATGCATGATATTATCGGGATTGTTGTAAATTTCATTAAAGGACATGCACTGCAAACACGACTGTTCTGTGATTTATGTAAAGATGGTGAAACTGAATATAAAGACCTACTTTATTTCAACTACAACTAGGAACGGTGACTTCACGCCGCAATGTTCTGAACAAAGTGTGGGCTTTGAAAGCTTAACTTCAACATTTATGGCTGGTCAAAAGCTTGCACAGGTGGATAGTTTTACGAAATATTTTTGGGTTGCGCATCTCGTATACTATGCTGCTATTTGTGTGCACGTGATTGCGCTGAACAAAGAATTGCAGGGGGAAAATATCAATATAATTACATCCAGAGAAAGGGTTGAAGCATTTGGATTAAAGCTTTTATATTCGAAACAAAAAGCAGAAGGAAACAAGTTAGAGGCGTTTTCAAAGTTGGCCTTGTACTTGGAAGATTGTGTAGATATAATTTTTGACGAATCCAGCGATATAGTCATCAGACATCTTACCAAGCATAAAATCAGTTGGTTTTTTTTCAGATCAATTTCGATGGTACTTTGCGGATGTACCAGATGAGCCTCAAGAGTTGGCAGGTGCACTTCAGTCTGATAATTAATTAATGAGGCACGTATTGAATTGCAAACAAATCAGAACTGACACATTTGTGGATGTCAAAGTCTGCCAAGGCTTTCAACACTGAACACGAGGAGGAGGCCTTCAAGACGTTGCTGCCTTTTGCAACAACGCACCTTTGTTAACAAGGATTTTTCACTCCAGAGAACATACAAACAAAGCTGCGAAATGGATTGGACCCTGAAGACAGCACCCAACTTGCCCTGACATAAAAAAGCCCCAATTTCGATCAAATTGTGTCAAAAATGAAACAACAACATTTTTTTAAAAAACTGAACTGTTACGAGATTTAAAGAAAACACCTCTTTGTTTTATAATAAAAACTGATGACATAAATTTATATTAAACTAGCTGACACGTCGCACTTTGCAACGATCTCAGTATAAAGGAATACATTCAAAGAAATCAATGAGTGGTACTTTTTAAAAAACAATTCAGCCAGAAATCTTTGCGTATATGTAGTAAAAAAATAATAAGTTTTATCGCAATCGAATACTTAAAATAATATTTTAAAAGTTTACATTAGAATAATACAATATTACGGAACACGGCCCAAATATAAGTGATAATTTTTACAATGTATTTTAATTGTACTCATAACTTATAAAATTATCAGGGCTACAGGTTGAATAAAACAATAAATATAACGCTTAATATATATTGATAAATATTTATTAAGATCGTGTGAAATTGAATTTACTATAAAATCTTAAACATTTATGAAAAAAAACAAAAAAACATTTTGGTCTCTGAACCTGAAGGAATTGACATTAGGAGTTCAATTCCTATTGTATTTTATTATGAGCTATCAAGTTTGTATATACCAAGTTTGGTCAAGATCAATTTATTTGACCATCAGCTAACAAAGTTTAAACATTCAAACAATAATTTAAAATATTTGAAAATATAGTTTAAGCTTTTTAAAATTTTTAAATAGATTTTTAAAGCGAAAAATGGCATAAATGGCCTTTGTGCCTTATCTGTGCAAGATTTGAATGAAAGTATGTGGAATCATGTTTTACAGCTTTTGAATTGTTTCACAAGTATAGCATTTAAAATAGTTTTTTTTATTACGGCATAAATCTTCAGATAGTTCACTTTAAAGAGCTTTTTTTTAAAAATTAAATAATATATTGCCTTATTCTCATTATTAACTATTTAATGGAAGTGGCTTTAAAATCTAAAAGATTACTTATTCATGTTGCTACAGCCACTTAACAGAACATGCGCGTATATCGTATGAGCAGTTGGTAAGTAGGGTTGTGCAGTGGAAAAAAGAAGTGTTGGATCGGAGGAAAAGGGAATAGTGTTTGATAAATGACACAGTGCGATTAGTATCCGGAATGGAGGAATAAATCGGTGATGAAATAGTGCAGCGCGGTTGATACACATGACATGATGTTAACACTAAACTGATATTGAGATTTTAAATAGATCGTGTTGTTGAGACAGAATTCGAAGTATTGATTATGTTCAAACGCGACAAACATTTACAGACTGAAACCGACTGATCTCCCCTTGCTGTAAAAAAAAACAGTGTGGTCACGGATGGCTGGCGTGAACTCAAGCAAGGAACACGTGATTGCAAACAGCAAAAGACGATACATTGACTTTTCCGCCTGACCGCGAACGACAATATGTCGAAGTTAATATAAGGGATTTAATTAAACAACCCGTAAAAACAAAGTTTTTGACTATAAATCGCTTATATATGAGACAGAACTAAAAGTATTGATTATGTTCAAACGTGAAAAACATTTACAGACTGAAACCGACTGATCTCCGCTTGCTTTAAAACCGGAGGAGGGGGGGGAGGGGTGTGGACATCGATGGATGGCGTGAACTCAAGTGGAATGTGGACGCCGAACAATAACAAAGTGCGAAATTGAATTACATATAGTTGTATAGAGATGAAATAAAAGTGCATTAATTTAAATACGGTACATTAGATCGATCTGAAATTTTGATACGATGCATTGTTAGGTGATACGAGTCTATGTGCGAAATTTCAGCTCGATAGCATCACGAAAAATGGATAATATTTTACTTTTGTTTTTCCGACCGACCGCGAACAACAAGATTTCGAAGTTAATATAAGGGATTTAATTAAACAACCCCGAAAAACAAAGTTTTTGACTATAAATATATATAAATATATATAAATCAAAGCATGTATTTATGTATTTATGTATGTATGTATTTATGTATGTATGTCCTTTATAGCTGACTAAACTATTCATCCGATCACCAAGAAATTTTTGGATACTTTTGAGTACGCTAATGGGATGGTAACTGGCAACTTTTTTTGCAATATTTAACTCTCATGGGGCACCGGGGGCCCGTAATGTGATTTTTTTTCTTATATGAGCTATATAAAAATTACTTTAAGCGTTAGCTATTAGGTAAATTGATGGATCTTAACTAAACTTTATATATAACAAATTGGTAGCCAATATTGAAACATTGTATGGCACTTATTTCCTAATGTCCATTTCTTCGGGGCTGGGGTACCAAAATGTCTTTTTTCATAAACGTTTAAGATTGTATTCTGCATTTAAGTTTTAAAGATCTAGATAGCTCGATAGCATCACGGAAAGTGGGTTATTTTTAACTTTTACTTTTTCGCCCTCCCAACCGAACGACCGCGATCCCAAGACAGAGTGAGACGGCTGTGAAGTTAATATAACGAATTTAAAAATAAACACGTATTTTGCTTTGATATTAAAACTATAATCAGAATTTAACATATTTTAGACACATGTTTCACACGAATATAATATTTTTTTTAAAAAATTTTATGGAATGAAATTTCAGCTCACCTTAAAAACAGACATGGCATAAAATAAAATTGCGTCCTTGTACTCAGGAAAACTTGCAAGCCGCCTGATAAATCATATACTCATGCTGTTTTCAAAAGTAGTTCATGGTACCAAACAGCATATCTGAAGTTGACCGGTTTCTGATGAGTCACTATACTATGAAATTTCAGCCAGCCACAAAAACTATAGATTCAATCTAAAGTGCATTCAGCTTAAGCAATGAATTATCAAGAAAATTTTCCACTAGGCTGGAGAAAATAAATGAACCAGGAGATACCACGAACTGTTAGCTTCAAAATATAATCCACAATATATTATTAGCTTGCGATGTTCATCTGGACCCTACAACCCCTTGTAGGTATAATGGTACCACAGAAGTTAATTCTGGAAGTAGTATAAGCTGTGACGCTGTATAATTGCCCCCACGACGCGAAATTTAGCGAACGATTTGTGGTAGAGCTTCGTCCTGTTCAAACACTTTTTGTCATCTGGCGGGGACTTGGCGTTTTAAACATCGCGTCGTCTGATGTGTGCGAGGTTTGAAATGTGCTGTGGATGCATTGTTAGCAATACCCAATTTAGCTAGCGTGGGGATGGCCTAGTTCTGTGAAACGGATTGGAAATTCCCACTGGTAAAAACAAAACAAAAACCAACAAATTATACATTTTACAGGAGGTAACTTTACGTGTGTAAGGGGCCGTCCATAAAGTGTGTCATGCTCTAGAGAGGGGGAGGGATTGTAAGAAAGTGTGACACTTTGTGACAGGGGGAAAAGGGGGGGGGTCCAGCAATGTGAGACGTCGCGGTGTTTTATATTAAATTTTAATTATTTTGTTAATAAAAACTACATTTTTGTTAAAAATGTGACGTATTTTAGGGTGTTGTCCAAGATTTGTGACAGTTTGTGACAGGGGGAGGGGAGGTCAAAAATGCTAAAAAATAGCGTGACGTACTTTATGAACGGTCCCTAATATATATTTATTTTTTTATGTGAAAGATTTGTCACTTAATTTGATGTCTTTTTCTGGAGCATTTTCGTTATTGGTTAAAAAATATTCCTTTCCAAAATCATAGTGATTGTAATAACTTTATAATCAATGAGCCCCTGTTTTTGAATACGATTTAGTATGAAAGTCCGTTTTGACAAATTACACTTGAATGAGTTACACTGATTTAATGAGACTGTAATTTCGGTTTTTCTTCAGCATGGCATCAGGATTTGTTGTGCACGTCCAGAAATGAAACTGCTGTTATATAACCAAGATATGTAGGGTCGGCACAAAAAAGTTTCTTTTCAATTTAAGCAATTTGTCAAATAAACACTTTGATTCTATGTTTAATAGATTCATCTTCTATATGAATAATCTTGATATTTTAGCAAAAATTATGTCAGGAGAAACTATAAAAGCTTCGAATCTTAATCTGTAAAAACTGAAAATTTATCTTTGTAATTCGCAATGTTTTCCTATATTTTTATGGATTGAAAATTAAACACTGTTTAAAAAACTAAACGCTATTTTATTATTATTCCGTAAAAGTGTTGAAATTGTTGCCTTTACCAGTTAACAAGTCACCAACACATATGTTTACTGTTTGTTACATATTACACCGAAGGGGACAATCACGTAATGTCAACCCATTGTGTCCCCCTCCAAAATCGATTTTGTTCTCCAAGATCAATTTGGTCGAGCTTGAATCGATCTTCAGCTATCAACCATAACTTGCAGCACGTTTCTGCCATATTATTATTGATTGTCGATGATTAACGGAGAGTGAACAGGGTTACTACTTTTGTCCATCTGAACGGCCACACTCTTTTAAGACTAAATCAGTCAGTCTAAGGAACTTCTCACAGCACAGAGACCTATCTGCTGGCACTGGGCAGTGTTATCATCTTTATCTTAATCTTCTTAGATCTCAGTGCAGCCTTTGATACCATTGACCACCTTACATTTATTTTCAAAACCCTTTAAAATTACTTTGAAATTAATGGTTAAGATCTAGCTTGGTTTTAATTCTACCTCTTCAACAGATTGCAAGTGATCTCTGTGGTGCGATAATTCTCTTTAATGCATAAGTCCTGTCCATTTCATAATATTTATAAGGCCACTTCTTCTGCTGCTTGTAAAGCACGCAGTTAAATGTCAATCGCTTGCAGATGCTATGCAGTTGTACACTCTCGTATTGTCTCCACTGTCCATGCCTTGCGGGAATGCATCGGTGGTGTTCAGTCATGTATGATTCTCAGCAAGTTTGAATTAAATTACGATCAGACAAGCTCTCTGTTTTCGCAATCATAAATCATCCTCTATTTGTGTCTATTCGTTCTACTCTTAGGGTATCTAGTTTCGATGTACATTGCTGTTCACATCATATTCTAGGAATCTAGACAAACTTATTTCCGGCATGTCTACAAATAAAATTTATTTTCTCATATCCGTCGCTCCGCTAACACCGCCATCCATCTGATTAGCTCCATCCACTACTACTTCACAGTTCGTGCAACAAAAACTATATTCAGTGCTCCTGTTCTCTCTCATTCTTATGATTCCAATAGTGTGCTGTCAGGTTCACCAAAAAATGCATCACAAAACTACAAGAAGTTCAAAATTTAGCTGCCTGGCTTAGAACTTGAGGCGAGAAAAATGTTGATATTTCACTCAACTACTTCATTCCCTAAAACAGGCATTTATTTTTAAAAATCTGTTATATTCCTACTCATGTCCTTCCTAGCTTTCTGAAATTCTCTCTTTCTACTCACCGTCTCTGCAGATACAATTATTCCTTCTGTTCCAGAGACACGCTCTTAACATTTAACACAACGGTGTTTCTCTTTTTTTTTCTCAAAAAACAATTGAATTCTCTGCAATTACCTCTTAAACAATATAATTTTCAATTGTCACGCAAGTAGTGTCTGTCAGTCCTGACGCTACTAATTTTAGAATGCAGGGAAAACCAAATTACTGCACCAATGCATCAAAAGGTGTGCAAATTAAAGGTGCGCTGTAAAAAAATATTATATGACGTCATTGTTTTCGCTCATATTTTAATTTTGGAAAAGTGATCAATGTAAAAAGAGGATTTGATTATGGTTAATTATAAATAAAAAAACAAAGGGGGCTCCGTAGTCGCCCTGCAACCCCTATTATAAAATTAAATACTTTGTGTACATTTAAGAAAGTTTAATATTTCGTATTTATCAAACAAGGACAAGTTAGTTGGGCTTTTGAAAAAGGTCGGTGCCATAGGCGCCCTAAAAAAGTGTATTTTTTATAAAATAAATAGATTTCAGCTGAAAACTTCCGTAATTTTTGACGGGTGTACACTAGTTAATTCATATTTTATAAGTTTTAAAATGTAATTAAAGTAGACAATATATATATGTGGCCAGACCATAACAATAAAGTTTTAAATGCGGCCCTCCGTAGAAAACGTTTGCCCACCCCTATGCTAGATAGTTGTATTCAATGATCTGTTTCGTTATTTGTATAGCCGCTAAACGCAATAAGCAGAATAATTTTGGTTAAATATATGTCTTATAACAGGATTGCAGAACCCTTTTGGGGTTGCGTGCCCAAAATGCAATAAAAACCCACATATTTATAGCAAAGACCCGACACTCCAATTAAACCCGAAAATGGGGGATTGACTTAGCAAAACACACTTGTCTGAAGAATTTAAGAAAAAAAAGAGAGACTTCATTTGAAACATCAGACACCGCCTCTAAGAGCATTGTTGAATAGTAACTCAATATACTTTTGAGAACTGTTACTGTTAGAAGTTTAGAACCGTTGGGGGTAGGTGTTAGAACCAACCAACGCTACAGTTGACCTTGGGTCAAGCGAAGTAGTAGAACGTTACGCAAATGAGGCCGTGATTGGTACCTCCTGGAAACAGTCCATCACGTGCCAAGAGGATGAGACGTAGGGTTTGACCAACCAGGTGAAAGTTGTCACATGCACCAGCCATGGGGCAAAGGTTCGCCCAATAGAATTGTTAGCAATGTAGGGCAGATGCTATGATGGCGTGGGTGAGCGGTCCTTTATATACTGGGGAGAAACCATGAGGCATTCTCTTTCCCAGATATCACAGGTCACTCTGAGAATTTGGTTCTAGGGGCTAGACTGTGGGGAACAGAGCCTTGCTGAAGGGGTTCAGGTTTGTTAGACTGTTAGACTTATAAGGATAGTCAAATGTATGTTAGAGTTAGATGTTATTATTCTTTTATGTATTGATTGATTGATGTATTGATATATTGTTAGTCGATATATGTATGTGCATTTGTATTTTCAGCAAGTACGGTAGGGTAGTGTTACCTACTGAGAAGGAAGTACGGTAGGGTAGGGTACCTGCCTACTGTGAAGGAAGTACTGTAGGGTAGTGTTACCTGCCTACAGTGAAGGGAAGTAACTTAGGGCTAGAAAAGCCAAGTGCAACATAGTGTTGAGGTGAGCACCAGACGTGCTCAGGCAAAAGTGGGAAGACGACCCTGAGCCGGACGAGAAGATACTGTTAGTAACATTGGAGCCAGCTGTCAGTCATTGAGTAACTGAGGGGCGTGGTGTTGATCGGCCTATCAGACGATGTGTGGGTTAAGCATCGCTGACCAGTGAGGCGGAACACTGACTGATCCCGTTACCTGAGACAGTGTGTGAGGTCGGCAGGTATATAGCGGAGCTGAGCCGAATCAAGGGATGTAGTATCCAATTGTGAACGTACCTTTATTTTAGATATTTTGTACCTGAATTATTATTGTCTACATTCTACATATTTTATACCGTATTCATTTTGTATATATATATATATATATATATATTATATATATATATATATATATATATATATAAATATATATATATTATATTTATGTAAATAAATATTTCTCACTGTTGCAAACAGTGCTGTTAAGTTACTCAACAGTGGGGCCTCGTCCTAAGCAAAATTGTTTTAGGGCTTGTGGACCTTAGGGACTATTAGCGTAACTATTATTGTTAGTTGAATTGTAGCATTATAATTTATTTTATTACAGGATAAGTTTGAATGGTTTGAAATATTTTTATTCATCAATTAATTCATGTTCACATTTTAAAATCCAGAACAAACACTGAAAACACTGCTGTGAGTGAGGCTAGAGACTAGAGGTGCCAATATTACGTAACACGACCAACAGCGGACGGACCAGGACCCAGCAGGTTCAAGAGTTCAACCTCGCCCAGGGCCACGAGCGTTAGGCAAACAGGGGAAACAATTTCAGGGGGAGGTAAGGAAAGTTTGTTATTGTCCGTACTGTTTACAATTTAACAGAGCCACTCGTTTGTTTTGATTGTTTGGTTGTAATAGTAAAATAGTACTATGTGTTATATTTTTATGTTTAGAATGTTCAAGAGTAATGTAATCTGAGTTCGTATGCCCGTAAGAACGTTAAATTAATTTCGTTGGGGACTCCTATTACATTTTTTTCTCGACTTACTAGTAATATATAGGTTAGTATATATTAGCATTTTGCTGAGTCTTGTTTTGTAAGGCAAGGTATTGTTACTTGATTTTCTGTGTTCAAAGTCTTTTGAAACACTTTTAGAAATGTCTTTTCTTCCGACATTGTCAATGTTGCATTTGGGTAAATCTGTAGAAGATTTTAGATATGAAGCCACAGAAATGGGTTTCGAAGAAATAGAAATTTTTATTCAGGAAGAATCAGCGAGACAACACTTTGAGAAAGAAATAGCAAATTTACTACAGAAAAGACACAAGTTACTTGAGGAACGGACTACAGTACTAACAGAGATTCATCGAGAACACTTGACTAAAATAGATGTATTTATAAGCAAAATAAGGCAGAGTTCAAACCAAGAAAATTTGCTTTTACAAGAAGAAATTCAACAGGAATCTTTAAATGAAAAAGAAAGAACAAGAATATTTGAACAAAAAAGTTTGATGAAATTAAAAGAAGTAAGATTCGAAATAGAGGATAGAGAACGAGAATTCGAAATCGCGTTAGCTAAGATTTCAGAGGACATTACTACCAAATGGTTAGTGAACAAAGACAAAGAGAGTCTGTTGACAAGGAACAATGAAACTAAGGAAGAAATGTTGACCTTGGCCAATAACGATGACCAAACTGGGTCAAATTTCATTAAGAAAGAGAGGCACGCTACTGAACTAGCAAATGAAAAGGTCACGCTTTTACTTAAGACTAAGGCGTTAGACGTTGTTACACAAACAAAGACAGACAACACTAACTCAAGGTTACCCGCAGCGAGGGGAGATGACGGTAGGGCAGCAACGGTGGAGATCAAAGACAAACCGCTCAGGCAAGACACGGCCAGCGTGAAGATGAGCATGACGGAGGTGGGTCAAGGTGAAGTAACCGTGACCGATGGAGCGAATTGGCGTCTTTGTGAGAAGGACAAACAAAGCGCGCAACAGTTAACGGGAGCGTCTGTTAACGTAAGGGAGATAAATGAAAGGGAAGTGACCACAGTGAGTGACGCTTCGCCGAAGGTCATCACATGTAATTATCACGTGATGGATATATGGAAATCAGATATGACCATTGATGAGTCAAGTTGGTCGAATGTAAGAAGATAATTTTGTAGTTCAAAACAAGAGTGTTTTGCTAGTAGAGTTAAAATGAAAAGAAATGAGTTTTTACCAGAAAGCCATGAGAATGTTGACTTTCTTGATAAATGTATTAGTCTAAAGCAGACTAAAACTGATGATGGTATGACTAGTTAGGACAGAAGACAGATCCAGCAGTTAAGAGATGTGAATATTAAATTGAGAGGGTGAGTAAGTTCAATTTTAGTTTACAATTTTGTGCCGCCCGCAGTACTTATCAAGTTGCAAGTCAGACGTACAGTAGCCACGAAGGACCATGGGCTAACAGGTAAGCCAACTGTTAGATATGGGTGGCCTGTTAATTGTAAGAGTATGCTGACATGGAAAACTTTTCTGCTAGAAACTATTTTGGATTTAAACGTTCATGAAAATTTTTCTCCAACCATAGATATGCCTCGAACGGGGATAGGCACATTTTGTCTAAGAGCAGGGGAGAAAACTCTTGAACTTGTAAGTACCTGACGGCACAGGACCGACTGTTAAACTGGACTGTGTACATGTATCTGAACTGGAACGTTGATCAACTATGAGTTTGACTATGATTTTGTTTGTAACTTTAAAGATTTGATTTTGTTTTCAGTTCTGAAAATATTTACTCAGCATTTATGATTTATTATGATTTTTAATGACTTAAAAATATGATTGGAGTACTATACTCATCTATTTCTGTGAATACTTTTAGTTCTCGTGATTTGGACAATCTTTTTGTTTAATAAGCACATTGATATTTGATAAATGATTTGTGTGCGCTTTGAAACTTATGTATTTGTTATACTTTTAAAACTTAGTTGTTTTTCAGAAAATTTGGCTTTAGTTTAGTTACTTTATGGAAGTTTGATAACTGATATGTGGTAAACACCTTGAATTTAATAATGTTTAAAATGAGTTCAATACTTTGTTATTTTCAGGACCATTTTTTCTTTGCTAATTTGGATGCTTTGAAAATGTAGATGGATATTTATGCATATTATGAACATAGTTATTTTGCAGGATTGTTTTGCTTTATTTGATTGTTAGCACTACAATGTGCTATTGATTGTTAGCACTACAATGTGCTATTGATTGTTAGCACTACAATGTGTTATTGATTGTTAGCACTACAATGTGTTATTGATTGTTAGCACTACAATGTGTTATTGATTGTTAGCACTACAATGTGTTATTGATTGTTAGCACTACAATGTGTTATTGATTGTTAGCACTACAATGTGTTATTGATTGTTAGCACTACAATGTGCTATTGATTGTTAGCACTACAATGTGTTATTGATTGTTAGCACTACAATGTGTTATTGATTGTTAGCACTACAATGTGTTATTGATTGTTAGCACTACAATGTGTTATTGATTGTTAGCACTACAATGTGTTATTGATTGTTAGCACTACAATGTGCTATTGATTGTTAGCACTACAATGTGTTATTGATTGTTAGCACTACAATGTGTTATTGATTGTTAGCACTACAATGTGTTATTGATTGTTAGCACTACAATGTGTTATTGATTGTTAGCACTACAATGTGCTATTGATTGTTAGCACTACAATGTGTTATTGATTGTTAGCACTACAATGTGCTATTGATTGTTAGCACTACAATGTGCTATTGATTGTTAGCACTACAATGTGCTATTGATTGTTAGCACTACAATGTGTTATTGATTGTTAGCACTACAATGTGTTATTGATTGTTAGCACTACAATGTGTTATTGATTGTTAGCACTACAATGTGCTATTGATTGTTAGCACTACAATGTGTTATTGATTGTTAGCACTACAATGTGTTATTGATTGTTAGCACTACAATGTGTTATTGATTGTTAGCACTACAATGTGTTATTGATTGTTAGCACTACAATGTGTTATTGATTGTTAGCACTACAATGTGCTATTGATTGTTAGCACTACAATGTGTTATTGATTGTTAGCACTACAATGTGTTATTGATTGTTACCACTACAATGTGTTATTGATTGTTAGCACTACAATGTGTTATTGATTGTTACCACTACAATGTGTTATTGATTGTTAGCACTACAATGTGCTATTGATTGTTAGCACTACAATGTGTTATTGATTGTTAGCACTACAATGTGTTATTGATTGTTAGCACTACAATGTGTTATTGATTGTTAGCACTACAATGTGTTATTGATTGTTAGCACTACAATGTGTTATTGATTGTTAGCACTACAATGTGCTATTGATTGTTAGCACTACAATGTGTTATTGATTGTTAGCACTACAATGTGCTATTGATTGTTAGCACTACAATGTGTTATTGATTGTTAGCACTACAATGTGCTATTGATTGTTAGCACTACAATGTGTTATTTATGCTTTGAAAATGTAGATGGATGTTTATGAATACTTTGAAATTTTAATTGTGTTTTGATACTTTAAAACTTTGCTTGTGTTTCAGAATTTTTTGCTTTACTGAAATTGTCACTGAACGTTTGTGAGTTAATATAAACATATTGTTTATCATGCTTGATGATTTTGATTATGTTTACTCATTTGTATTATGGTTACATTTTATGAACATGCTTTGAGTTTTGTATAAGAGCTATGTACTTAATGAAGATGATTTTAAAGACATAGAATGTGTACTATTTTTATGATTGCTATGAGCTCTCATGTTTTGTTAATTGGGAAAAGATGTCATCTGTCATTGCTATACAATGTTTATCATGTGTTTTTTTTTACGAGAGTACTTATTGATGTTTCAAATTGATGATTTGACATATTATGATGCATACTTTGATTTTGATGATATTTATAAGTATATGATGCTTTAAAATGTTTTATTGTTTTCTAACCTTGAAAATGAAAGTTTGGATATCAAAATGATTTGTTATATTTTTTCATTGCAGATAAATAGTATAATGTTAAAAATTTTATAACTACTAGTTAAGACTTGATGATTTAGAGAGTTAGTAATGTTGTAATAATTGCCTATATGTATTTGATACACATGATGTGTTGCATTGGCATTTTATGAATTTTAGATGTTTGATATTGTCTTGTGTGACATTGAATTGGTTTTGTTAGGATTTATAATCTTTTTGAACTTGTATGATGTTTTCATGACCATATAATTGGAATTACTATGTTGTATTAGAAAATTAGACTTTTTTATTACTCAACTTGTAATGTTATATGTGACAATACAAGTATTGTCAAAGAGTAAGAGAGGGGGAGTGTTGAATAGTAACTCAATATACTTTTGAGAACTGTTACTGTTAGAAGTTTAGAACCGTTGGGGGTAGGTGTTAGAACCAACCAACGCTACAGTTGACCTTGGGTCAAGCGAAGTAGTAGAACGTTACGCAAATGAGGCCGTGATTGGTACCTCCTGGAAACAGTCCATCACGTGCCAAGAGGATGAGACGTAGGGTTTGACCAACCAGGTGAAAGTTGTCACATGCACCAGCCATGGGGGCAAAGGTTCGCCCAATAGAATTGTTAGCAATGTAGGGCAGATGCTATGATGGCGTGGGTGAGCGGTCCTTTATATACTGGGGAGAAACCATGAGGCATTCTCTTTCCCAGATATCACAGGTCACTCTGAGAATTTGGTTCTAGGGGCTAGACTGTGGGGAACAGAGCCTTGCTGAGGGGGTTCAGGTTTGTTAGACTGTTAGACTTATAAGGATAGTCAAATGTATGTTAGAGTTATATGTTATTATTCTTTTATGTATTGATTGATTGATGTATTGATATATTGTTAGTCGATATATGTATGTGCATTTGTATTTTCAGCAAGTCCTGTAGGGTAGTGTTACCTACTGAGAAGGAAGTACGGTAGGGTAGGGTACCCTCCTACTGTGAAGGAAGTACTGTAGGGTAGTGTTATCTGCCTACAGTGAAGGAAGTAACTTAGGGCTAGAAAAGCCAAGTGCAACATAGTGTTGAGGTGAGCACCAGACGTGCTAGGCAAAAGTGGGAAGACGACCCTGAGCCGGACGAGAAGATACTGTTAGTAACATTGGAGCCAGCTGTCAGTCATTGAGTAACTGAGGGGCGTGGTGTTGATCGGCCTATCAGACGATGTGTGGGTTAAGCATCGCTGACCAGTGAGGCGGAACACTGACTGATCCCGTTACCTGAGACAGTGTGTGAGGTCGACAGGTATATAGCGGAGCTGAGCCGAATCAAGGGATGTAGTATCCAATTGTGAACGTACCTTTATTTTAGATATTTTGTACCTGAATTGTTATTGTGTACATTCTACATATTTTATACCGTATTCATTTTGTATATATAGATATATATATATTATATTTATGTAAATAAATATTTCTCACTGTTGCAAACAGTGCTGTTAAGTTTCTCAACAAGCATTACCCAAAATAGCGAACAGTTACATACTTCTCATTAATTATAATATTAAAACAGATATTCCTCCACAGTGCGTGGGCTATCTGATCCGTCCGTGTCCCCAATCGCCGCAGATGTGCTTAGTCTCCTCAGCCATCTATATATAATATTTATTATATATTATTCTCTTCATGGTGGGAACATGCGAGGCAAGCCGCAAGTATGAGCAAACGAGCATGACGAATGACCCTCACTGGGGTCAACTAAGCAGAGTTAACGTTTTGCAAGTGAATGTAGTGGTGGGCTGGGGCATGTCTTGAGACCAGCAATGTTTTTTTGCATTCACTTTCGATGTTCCTGCACAGTGTGTATGTATTTCTTAGTGTATTGGTTATTACATCCGCCTGACATGCTGAAGGTCTTAGGTTCAAGCCCAAGGTTCTTTTCCCCCCTTTCTTAGCAAACATAAACACCGCTTCGCATGTCACAGAAAAAGCTGAGTTCAATGTTATATTTTTTCATTCACCAGGTACCTGTCTGTTTCTATTGGTCGCATATTTCGTTCATGGACGAGTTGTTGCTCTCCTACTTGGCTTCAAAGTTGTAATATTTGTTTACATATTGTGGCGATGTCCGAAATACTTACCAAAAATGCTTCGGTGGTCCCCCAACGTTAACTCGCGTTGTCCCATTTGTTCGTGCTACTGTTTGTCTCCGTTCTCTCCCTCCCCCTTTTTCTTGCACTATCTATGAACAAGTCTGCGGCGTACGCTACGCCACGGCGCGTCTAGAACGGTTGGAAACAGAACGTAGTGAAGGGTTGACCAACAATGATCATTGCATTTCACTTGCATTGTTCCTTCACAGAAAACGTGAGATTTGTAGTGTACTGGTTATCACTCCGCCTCATGCGGTCAAGGACCTTGGTTCAACCCCAGCGAATATATTGTTTTTTTTGTTATTTTGTTTTTAAATGTTTGTTTGTGCCCGTTCTTTTACCCCTTTATTGCAAAGCATACGCCGCAGACTTGCTCATCATAGACAGTGCACAGAACAGTTGAAGGGGGAGGGGGGTTGAGAGTACAGACACAAAAATCAGCACCAAGTAAATAAAAAAATAACGAGTAAACTTGAATATATGCACACTGAGGTTGTTGTTACCCGCCTCCTATTTAATACCACCATCCCTTAAACATAAACTGTGATTGGCCGACCCTAGCGAGGGTTAGTCATATTTAGGGTTGTTAATTGCGTGTTTTTTTTGGGGTGTTTTTGTGTGTTTGGAAAACCAATTATCGATTAAGTAACTATGATTTTAAACCGATTATCGTTTTATAGCTGTTTTCATAGGGGGTGTACCGAATTTTGCCTGCAAATGTCTCGAAACAAACAATGAGTTGGCAGTCTCCCCTCCCCTCCAAACCGAAGTTCACTCGCATTGTTTTGATTTATTCGTGCTGTAGTTTGTGTCCGTTCTTTCTCAACTTTCTTTGCATTCGCCATGGCCATGAGCAATTCTGCGGCGTATGCTACGCCGCGGGGCGACTAGTACCACATAAACGGCAGCAGGGTTCCCTGTTTTTGTCTAGCCTGTTCAAGTAGCTGTTTGTTGGGGCAGTGTCCAGTCCACATTTGCGCAATGAGGGACTGGCAGCTACCAGGCAGCTCCCACCAGGGATTTCGTTTATTTATTTACTGATATAATATATAAATATATATATATATATATATATATATATATATATATATATATATATATTATATATATATATATATATATATATATATATTTATTTATTTATATATGCATATATATATTGGGGCTTTAACGATTAATTGAAATTTAATCGTTAACTTTTGAAAAATTGACGAGTATTTAATCGTTAATTTCGATTAAAGCTAAAAATTGACATTTATGGTGTCATAAGTAACATTTATATAACGTACTTGTCGAAAATCTTAATAACACAGGAATGTCGTCTTTACATGACATCTTTTAACCAACTACGCAAACAGACAAGTGTATTGACATTATTTTGTTCAAGTAATGAGCGAGTCTTATCGAAAATATAACCAGCCGAGCTGAATAATCGTTCACATAGCTTTAGATTGTCTGAGCTGAAGTTTCTGTGACTGTAGTGGATGTTTCGTTTGCAGGTGATATGTAGAGAACCATGGTTCCCTGTAAGCAGCGCGACTGCGAAGATATTTGGCCGAGTTTAGAATCACCGCGCAGCAAATTTGGTAAAAATATTGCAACAACAAAAAATGAACGTTGTGCAACTTTGCACACGAGTTGTTTTTTTTTAAACTTTGCACACGGACCAGCGAAGCTTAGACTTATAGGGAACATTACATCGTAGGCAAACGATTTCTCTCAATGGACACAATGACCTTTATCAACATTGTGAACATTCACGTCAGTCAATAGTTTAAAAACCAAAATGTTCGTGTAATCATCCGGAAATTAAGTTTGTATTTATCGGCCGAAATATTTTACTTTTTGATTTCCAGCACATTTATAAGTGGTGGGTCGATTAATCGTTAAAAAAAGATTTAATCGTTAAAAACTTTTAACGATTAAAAAAGAAATTAATTAAGATATATATATATATATATATATATATATATACTAGTAGACCCGTCGTGCGTTGCAACGATCAAAGTAAAAAGGAATAAATTTAAAGAAAACAATGAGTGGTATGTTTAAAAATAATCCTGAAGATATCTTCGTGGAAGTTTGAAAAAAAAATTAAAGTTTCATAGCAAACGGATAAATAAATTAATCATTAAAAAGCGTACAAAAGAAGAAACGATATTAAGGGCCCCGGCCCCAAAATGAGTGATATTATAGTTTTTTTTATTGCCATTGTACTCATTTCTGAAACGTTTAAGATTTTATTCACTATTCAGTCATTACCAATCTTGACAAATAATGACACATGTATCCATTATTATACAAATTGAAATTAGCAGGTGTTTTGAACTTTATATCTTTGCCCAGAATGGGCCCTGGGGCCCTTAATGTTGTTTTTATCTATTGTACTTAATATATATTCCTCAATATCGTGTAAAATTGAATAGGGAATACAATGATTAAAGTTCAGTAAAAAAGAATTTTCGAAGGAATGGAAATTAAGAGTTCAGTGCCCTATAGTAATATGGGGTCTTAAGTTTTTATATTCTAAGTTTTGTCAAAATCCAGTTTTTTTGTCAATATCTTACTCTTAAACTACTTTTTATATACCTACAATAGGGGGAAAATAGCATTAAGGGGCCCTGGCCCATTCGGTGCAAGAGGTCAATTTCAAAAACCTGTTCATTTTAGTTCATTTTTATTGTGGCTATATTTCTCTAGCTCTTTAAAAAGTAAATAGGAAAAATATTATAAAACTATACGAAAAAAAGATATTTTGGGCCCCGACCCCGAAGATATTGGCATTAGAAGTTCACTGTCTATTGGATTTTAATATAGGCTACCAAGTTTTTGTATGCAAAGTTTGGTGATGATCTATTCATTTACTAAGTAGAAACTATTTTTTATATAGCTCATATAAGATAAAAACGACATTTAGGGTCCCAGGGCCCATTCTGGGCAATATATAAAGTTAAAAAAATTTACAATTTCATTCCCACTTGTACAAAATTAACATAACTTATAGGTTTTCCGAAAGAGCTCTACCACCCTCGTCACTCAAAAATTTAATGTATAATTACGAAACTGCATCGTATCACAATAGTAAGTTATATAACAATTGTAACCACGTCTATGAGATAAAGAACACGTGGCACTATCCCTTTAAAAGGCAAAAGCTAATTGACTCATAGCGCAAATAAACAAAATTATAAATGTACTTTCTAAAATACTATTTTAAAAAAAAACGGTCGTATTAAAATGATATAAAAAAATGTGCACACCATATTTAGACATATAGAAAGCTGGCCGCATAAAATAAAGTCTTGTTATAAAGTAGATGTACTGGACCAAAATAACTCTTCATTTTGATGTATTCATAATTGTCTAAACAGGGAAATAATATTTAACATTTTTATGTCTCTATATTTTACGATTTATATTTACGGTTTATAAGCAATGTGTATAATTTCAAAAAGGAATCTTTTTTTTGTGTTCCCTATTTCGGATAAGCATCATATTTTGTAAATTATATTCAATGCACGCACACACACCAGATTTTATATCTGAAAAATAAAATACATTTAAAAAAAAAGATTCAACCGTCTGTTCATAAGTGCATCTTAAAAATGTTTAAAAGGAAATTTTAGAAATGGCCTATGCTATTCTGAATACAAAGTAATGAACATAAAAACATATTCAATTCGCAATTCATATTAATTAAGCGTTTTCAGGATCACTTCATTAAATTTAGTCAACTTTTGTTAATACGTTCGGTAGCGAAAGTTTATAATGTATAGTGTATATAAAGCTTAAGTAAACAGTTTTAAAGTGTACGTTTATTTGACATAGGCCATCACTTTCAATATGAAATAAACTCGCTACATCTATGGTTTTTAATTAAATGTCGAGTTATGAATTAAATTTTAAAAAATCCCAATTTTATTCATTGCATGTAAAATATTAATACAATGCATCGTGAAAATAATTGAAATAAAATAATTTAAACGCATATGTAATATATAAAGCTCAGTTGATATTTTTATGTTTGTTTGTTTGTATCCATTAAAAAAAGGCCACTGCTTTGTTGACATTTTTCCAAAAGATCTCTGAAAAAAGCTCTTATTTATTTACGACACTGCAATGTAACACATTTGTAATTAATACAATATTTGCAACAGCGTCTATAAGATAAAGATAATAAAGATAAATAAAGAAATTCCTAATTTAAAAATAAACAAACAAAACAAATCAATTTTATGTTAAAAACGCATGTGAAACCATGACAATAATTGATTTTTAAAATGGCCTATGTTAATCCATCATCAAAGGAATGAACATAACATATTCAATTCGCAATACAAAATAATTAAGCGTTTTCAGGATCACTTTATTTAGTTTAATCTACTTATGTTAATAGGTCCGGTAGCCTAAGTTTAAATAGTATAAGTGTATAGGTTATTTAAAAGACAATAGCTTATGTAAAAGAGAAACAAAATATAAATGTTATATTAATAGGACACAGCTAAATTTAAGATGCGTACACGAAAATGTGTGTACAGTAATCAGGCGATAAAAGATTTTAGAACGCGCACCGCTAAAAATGAAGCCTTGAAAAAAATACTGACACAATTATTACATAAATAGGTTTTTATCAAATGTCGAGTTATGGAACAGAAAATAATTAAAACAAATTCGCTATTAAATGTAAACGTGTAAACAATTAAATCTAATGCATCGTGTGGCAGTTGTAATTAAATATGTTTACGTGTCTATCTAATATATAGAAAGTAAAAGTAAAGAAAATGACAATTCTTTGTAATACACAGCTCAAATTATGAAGCGTACACGAAAATGTGCGCACCGTAATTAGACATTATAATATTTTTTCAAATGCGCACGGCTGAAAATAAAGGATTGGGGAAAAAAAACGTCACCAAAAGTAACTCGCTTTGAACGGCATTTGAACGTCCGCGTAAATTTGTTCAACACAGAAATGAGGTTAAATTTTTTATTCTTTGTCTCTGCATTTTCTGATTATTTAATTTACGGCATTCGGGCAAAAGGGACAATTACAAAAACTAACTTAAAACCACCTTCATGGTAAAAGGAACCGTCCTGCCAAATTTGGTCCCCGTCCGTCATTTGGTTTTTCCGTGATTGTCTAACAGAAAGTCGAAAAGTGAAACATACAAACATACAAACATACAAACATACAAACATACAAACATACAAACATTTGAGCTTTATATATTAGACTAGTAGACCCGTCGTGCGTTGCAACGATCAAAGTAAAAAGGAATAAATTTAAAGAAACCAATGAGTGGTATGTTTAAAAATAATTCTGAAGAAATCTTCGTGGAAGTGTGAAAAAAAAATCCAAGTTTCATAGCAAACGGATAAATAAATTAATAACTAAATAGCGTACAAAAGAAGAAACGATATTAAGGGCCCCAGCCCCAAAATGAGTGATATTATAGTTTTTTTTAATTGCCATTGTACTCATTTCTTAAACGTTTAAGATTTTATTCACTATTCTGTCATTAACAATCTTGACAAATAATGACACATGTATCCATTATTATACAAATTGAAATTAACAGGTGTTTTGAACTTTATATCTTGCCCAGAATGGGCCCTGGGGCCCTTAATGTTGTTTTTATCTTTTGTACTCAATATATATTCCTCAATTTCGTGTAAAATTGAATAGGGAATACAATGATTAAAGTTCAGTAAAAAGACTTTTTCGAAGGAATGGAAATTAAGAGTTCAGTGCCCTATAGTAATATAGGCTCTTAAGTTTTTATATTCTAAGTTTTGTCAAAATCCAGTTTTTTTCTCAATATCTAACTCTTAAACTACTTTTTAAATACCTACAATAGGGAGAAAAAAGCATTAAGGGGCCCTGGTCCATTCGGTGCAAGAGGTCAATTTCAAAAACCTGTTCATTTTAGTTCATTTTTATTGTGGCTATATTTGTCAAGCTCTTTAAAAAGTAAATAGGACACATATCTTAAACATATACGAAAAAAGATATTTGGGGCCCCGGCCACGAAGATATTGGCATTAGAAGTGCAGTGTCTATAGTATTTTAATATAGGCTACTAAGTTTTTGTGTGGAAAGTTTGGTGAAGATCTATTCATTTACTAAGTAGCTAACGTAGAAACTATTTTTTATATAGCTCATATAAGATAAAAACGACATTAAGCGTCCCAGGGCCCATTCTGGGCAAGATATAAAGTTCAAAACATCTGTTCATTTCAATTAGTATAATAATTGATACATGTGTCAAAATTTGTCAATATTGTTAATGACTGAATGGTGAATAAAATCTTAAACGCTTAAAAAATGTGAATTTTTGGGCACTCAGCGCCAAAGGAATGAACATCAGCAGTTTAGTGCCCTATAGTATTTTAATATTGGCTATCAAGTTGTCATATACACATTTTGGTTAAGATCCAATAATTTACACAGTAGCTAAAGCTTAAACTAATTTTTATATAGCTCGTATAAGCAAAACATGACGATATGGGCCCCCGGCGCCCCATGAGTGTTAAATTTTAAAAAAAAGATAGTTACCATCCCGGGAGCATACTCAACAGTCTTGAAAAGTTTCATGACGATCGGGTGAATGGTTTAGACAGCTATAAAGGACATTCATACACACACAAACATATTTAAATATTTATATGTATATATATACTTTAAAAATACCTGCACTTTGTGGCGGGAGTGTGCTGACCCTTTATCCAAGTATTAGGTGATGGTTATTACAATTTTTATTTGCCAAGTTAAATTTCAGATTCAACTATTTAGTTAAAATCTTATGAGAAACAGAGATATGCCATTTTACCGCTTGTGTTGTTTTCACTTATTGCAGTGCCTTTTAACATAACCTTACTATTCAAAAGATATGACTTATTAAATAATGATTATTGCCGACCATAATAACTAAATTTACAATTTCATTCCCACTTGTACAAAATTAACATAACTTATATGTTTTCCGAAAGAGCTCTACCACCCTTGTCACTCAAAAATTTAATATATAATTAAGAAACTGCTTCGTATCACAATTGTAAGTTATATAATATTTGTAACCACGTCTATGAGATAAGAACATGTGGCAATATCCCTTTAAAAGGCAAAAGCTAATTGACTCATAGTGCAAATAAACAAAATTATAAATGTACTTTCTAAAATACTATTTTAAAAAAAACGGTCGTATTAAAATGGTATAAAAAATTGTGCACACCATATTTAGACATATAGAAAGCTGGCCGCATAAAATAAAGTCTTGTTATAAAGCAAATGTACTGGACCAAAATAACTCTTCATTTTGACGTATTCATAATTGACTAAACAGGGAAATAATATATAACATTTTTATGTCTCTATATTTTACGATTTATATTTACGGTTTATAAGCAATGTGTATAATTTCAAAAAGGAATCTTTTTTTTGTTCCCTATTTCGGATAAGGCATCATATTTTGTAAATAATATTCAATGCACACACACACACCAGATTTTATATCTGAAAAATAAAATACATTAAATAAAAAAAGATTCAACCGTCTGTTGATAAGCGCATCTTAAAAATGATTAAAAGGCAATTTTAGAAATGGGAATACAAAGGAATGAACATAAAAACATATTCAATTCGCAATTCATATTAATTAAGCGTTTTCAGGATCACTTCATTAAATTTAGTCAACTTTTGTTAATACGTTCGGTAGCGAAAGTTTATAATGTATAGTGTATATAAAGCTTAAGTAAACAGTTTTAAAGTGTACGTTTATTTGACATAGGCCATCACTTCAACATAAAATAAACTCGCTACATCTATGGTTTTTAATTAAATGTCGAGTTATGAATTAAATTTTTAAAAATCCCAATTTTATTTATTGCATGTAAAATATTAATACAATGATCGTGAAAATAATTGAAATAAAATAATTTAAACGCATATGTAATATATAAAGCTGAGTTGATATTTTTATGTTTGTTTGTTTGTATCCATTAAAAAAAGGCCACTGCTTTGTTGACATTTTTACAAAAGATCTCTGCCACTGTCGTCACTAAAAAAGGTCTTATATATTTACGACACTGCAATGTAACACAATTGTAATTCATACAATATTTGCAACAACGTCTATGAGATAAAGATAATAAAGATAAATAAAAAAAATATAGGCTATATTTAAGATGCGTACATGAAAATCTGCGCACAGTAATCAGGCGATAAAAGATTTTAAAACTTGCACCGCTAAAAATGAAGCCTTGAAAAAAATACTGACACAATTATTACATAAATCGGTTTTTCATTAAATGTCGAGTTATGGAACATAAAATAATTAAAGCAAATTCGCAATTAAATTTAAACGTGTAAACAATTAAATCTAATGCATCGTTTGGCAGTTGTAATTAAATATGTTTACGTGTCTATCTAATATATAGAAAGTAACAGTAAAGAAGATGACAATTCTTTGTACTACACAGCTCAAATTATGAAGCGCACACGAAAATGTGCGCACCGTAATTAGAAATTATAATATTTTTTCAAATGCGCATGGCTGAAAATAAAGTATTGGCATTAGGGAAAAAAAACGTCACCAAAAGTAACTCGCTTTGAACGGCATTTGAACGTCCGCGTAAATTTGTTCAATACAGAAATGAGGTTACATTTTTTATTCTTTGTCTCTGCATTTTCTGATTATTTAATTTACGGCATTCGGGCAAAAGGGACAATTACAAAAACTAACTTAAAACCACCTTCAGGGTAAAAGGAACCGCCCTGCCAAATTTGGTCCCCGTCCGTCATTTGGTTTTTCTGTGATTGTCTAACAGAAAGTCGAAAAGTGAAACATACAAACATACAAACATACAAACATACAAACATACAAACATACAAACATTTGAGCTTTATATATTAGATATCTTGTTCATCTCTCTCTCTCTCTCTCTCTCTCTCTCTCTCTATATATATATATATATATATATATATATATATATATATATATATATATATATATATATATATATCTTGTCTTATCTATACAGATGCTCCTTCTATACAGAAGATTAATGCATCCACAGACCATGCCATGTCACAGGCCACGGCTATGAGGGTTCAACTAGTATTAGGTACCCATTCGGAGCTGGGTGGGCTCAGGGACGACCTAGACCCAGGGAACAGTTTCTTGCCTTCACATGGATTCGAGCCCGTGACCATCGGTACGCCAGCCGAGCGCGCATGCCACTCGACCACTATGCCCCTATATATATATATATATATATATATAATCTATCAAATCATTTTAATTATTTACTTCTTGTTTTAGTTTTAGGATCTTCAATTTAAGGAATAAAATTGTAGTTATTAATGTGCCAATGCCGTTACAGAGTAAAGATTGAAGTAATTTAAAATTTTAAAATTTCCTATTATTTTAATATATGCAGAAATGCTAATTTTTGCAAGGGTCTCGCTCATAATCTGCTGCATTTCCCCCGCATACTCTAGGGGCGGCCCTGCCTGCATTCAGGTTATCTCTCAGTCTGTTTATTGTGTCACATATGATGTAATTCAAAGCTTGAAACAGTTGTTCACACGCATACAAAGATCCAAAGCAAAAATAAGAATAGCATCCCCACCCCCTAATCCAAGGGTTTTCATTGATTTAAACTTATTTGGCCAAAAAAACCAGGCCTTAAGGATTTCATTTTTATAACTATTACATCTTATATCTAGGATGAGGCCCTATGCAAGTGGCATACAGGCGATGAGTAAGTAAGTAAAATTTTCTAAAACACTTATTTAAAATACATATCATTGTATTGTAATATTTTAGTCACATGCTGGCTCATGAGGCTTTGCGTGCCGACTGTAGCACGCGTGCCATAGGTTCGCCATCACTGTCTTATGAAAACGACTTATCAATTAACGTAACCCTCACCAGTTAATATGACTCCCACGAATTAACATGTTTGTCCTTTGAAAACGATTTACCAATTAAGGTCCCCACCAGTTAACGCGACACCACCCGTTAACGTGAAGCCCCAGTTAACCTGACGACCACCAGTTAACGTGACGCCCACCAGTTAACGTGACACCTCCAGTTAACGTGACACCACCAGTTAACGTGACACCACCAGTTAACGTGACGCCCAAGAGTTAACGGGACGCCCACCAGTTAACGTGACGCCCCAAGGTAACGTGACGCCACCAGTTAACGGGACACCACCAGTTAACGTGTCACCACCAGTTAACGTGACATCACCAGTTAACGTGACACAACCAGTTAACATGACGCCTACCAGTTAACGGGACATCACCAGTTAACATGACGCCTACCAGTTAACGGGACACCACCAGTTAACGTGACATCACCAGTTAACGTGACACCACCAGTTAACATGACGCCTACCAGTTAACGGGACACCACCAGTTAACGTGACATCACCAGTTAACGTGACACCACCAGTTAACATGACGCCTACCAGTTAACATGACATCACCAGTTAGCGTGACACCACCGATTAACGTGACGCCCACCAGTTAACGTGACATCACCAGTTAACATGACGCCCACCAGTTAACGTGACACATCCAGTTAACATGACGCCCACCAGTTAACGTGACACCACCAGTTAACGTGACACCACCAGTTAACGTGACATAACCAGTTAACGTGACACCACCAGTTAACATGACATCACCAGTTAACATGACGCCCACCAGTTAACGGGACACCACCAGTTAACATGACGCCCACCAGTTAACGTGACACCACCAGTTAACATGACGCCCACCAGTTAACGTGACATCACCAGTTAACATGACGCCCACCAGTTAACGTGACACATCCAGTTAACATGACGCCCACCAGTTAACGTGACACCACCAGTTAACGTGACATCACCAGTTAACATGACGCCCACCAGTTAACGTGACACATCCAGTTAACATGACGCCCACCAGTTAACGAGACACCCACCAGTTAACGTGACACCACCAGTTAACATGACGCCCACCAGTTAACGTGACACCACCAGTTAACGTGACACCACCAGTTAACATGACGCCCACCAGTTAACGTGACACCACCAATTAACGTGACATCACCAGTTAACGTGACACCACCAGTTAACGTGACATCACCAGTTAACGTGACACCACCAGTTAACATGACGCCCACCAGTTAACGTGACACCACCAGTTAACGTGACACCACCAGTTAACGTGACATCACCAGTTAACGTGACACCACCAGTTAACATGACGCCTACCAGTTAACGGGACACCACCAGTTAACGTGACACCACCAGTTAACGGGACACCACCAGTTAACGTGACATCACCAGTTAACGTGACACCACCAGTTAACATGACGCCTACCAGTTAACATGACATCACCAGTTAGTGTGACACCCACCGATTAACGTGACGCCCACCAGTTAACGTGACATCACCAGTTAACATGACGCCCACCAGTTAACGTGACACATCCAGTTAACATGACGCCCACCAGTTAACGTGACACCACCAGTTAACGTGACACCACCAGTTAACGTGACATCACCAGTTAACGTGACACCACCAGTTAACATGACATAACCAGTTAACATTACGCCCACCAGTTAACGGGACACCATTCGTTAACATGACGCCTACCAGTTAACGGGACACCACCAGTTAACGTGACACCACCAGTTAACGTGACATCACCAGTTAACATGACGCCCACAAGTTAACGTGACACCACCAGTTAACATGACGCCCACCAGTTAACGTGACATCACCAGTTAACATGACGCCCACCAGTTAACGTGACACATCCAGTTAACATGACGCCCACCAGTTAACGTGACACCACCAGTTAACGTGACATCACCAGTTAACATGACGCCCACCAGTTAACGTGACACATCCAGTTAACATGACGCCCACCAGTTAACGAGACACCCACCAGTTAACGTGACACCACCAGTTAACATGACGCCCACCAGTTAATGTGACACCACCAGTTAACGTGACACCACCAGTTAACATGACGCCCACCAGTTAACGTGACATCACCAGTTAACGTGACACCACCAGTTAACGTGACATCACCAGTTAACGTGACACCACCAGTTAACATGACGCCCACCAGTTAACGTGACACCACCAGTTAACGTGACACCACCAGTTAACGTGACATCACCAGTTAACGTGACACCACCAGTTAACATGACGCCTACCAGTTAACGGGACACCACCAGTTAACGTGACACCACCAGTTAACGTGACACCACCAGTTAGCGTGACGCCCACCAGTTAACGTGACACCATAAGTTAACGTGACACCACGAGTTAACGTGACGCCCACCAGTTAACTTTACACCACTAGTTAAAGTGACGCCCACCAGTTAACATGACATCATCAGTTAGCGTGACACCACCGATTAACGTGACGCCCCCCAGTTAACGTGACACATCCAGTTAACGAGACATCCACCAGTTTACGTGACACCACCAGTTAACGTGACATCACCAGTTAACGAGACACCCACAAGTTAACGTGACACCACAAATTAACGTGACACCACCAGTTAACGTGACATCACCAGTTAACGTGACACCACCAGTTAACATGACGCCTACCATTTAACGGGACACCACCAGTTAACGTGACACCACCAGTTAACGTGACATCACCAGTTAACATGACGCCCACCAGTTAACGTGACACCACCAGTTAACATGACGCCCACCAGTTAACGTGACATCACCAGTTAACATGACGCCCACCAGTTAACGTGACACATCCAGTTAACATGACGCCCACCAGTTAACGTGACACCACCAGTTAACGTGACACCACCAGTTAACGTGACACCACCTGTTAACGTGACATCACCAGTTAACATGATGCCCACCAGTTAACGTGACACCACCAGTTAACGTGACACCACCAGTTAACGTGACATCACCAGTTAACATGACACCACCAGTTAACATGACACCACCAGTTAACATGACGCCCACCAGTTAACATGACGCCCACCAGTTAACGTGACACCACCAGTTAACGTGACACATGCAGTTAATATGACGCCCACCAGTTAACGTGACACCACCAGTTAACGTGACACCACCAGTTAACGTGACATCACCAGTTAACATGACGCCCACCAGTTAACGTGACATCACCAGTTAACATGACGCCCACCAGTTAACGTGACACCACCAGTTAACGTGACACCACCAGTTAGCGTGACGCCCACCAGTTAACGTGACACCATAAGTTAACGTGACACCACGAGTTAACGTGACGCCCACCAGTTAACTTTACACCATTAGTTAAAGTGACGCCCACCAGTTAACATGACATCATCAGTTAGCGTGACACCACCGATTAACGTGACGCCCCCCAGTTAACGTGACACATCCAGTTAACGAGACATCCGCCAGTTAACGTGACACCAACAGTTAACGTGACATCACCAGTTAACGTGACACCACCAGTTAACGTGACATCACCAGTTAACGTGACACCACCAGTTGACATGACGCCCACCAGTTAACGTGACACCACGAGTTAACGGGACATCACCAGTTAACGTGACATCACCAGTTAACGTGACACCACCAGTTAACATGACGCCCACCAGTTAACGTGACACCACGAGTTAACGGGACATCACCAGTTAACGTGACATCACCAGTTAACGTGACACCACCAGTTAACCTGACGCCCACCAGTTAACGTGACACCATAAGTTAACGTGACACCACCAGTTAACATGACGCCCACCAGTTAACGTGACACCACCAGTTAACGTGACACCACCAGTTAACGTGACACCACCAGTTAACGTGACATCACCAGTTAACGTGACACCACCAGTTGAAATGACGCCCACCAGTTAACGTGACACCACGAGTTAACGGGTCATCACCAGTTAACGTGACATCACCAGTTAACGTGACACCACCAGTTAACATGACGCCCACCAGTTAACGTGACACCACCAGTTAACGTGACATCACCAGTTAACGTGACACCACCAGTTGACATGACGCCCACCAGTTAACGTGACACCACGAGTTAACGGGACATCACCAGTTAACGTGACATCACCAGTTAACGTGACACCACCAGTTAACATGACGCCCACCAGTTAACGTGACACCACGAGTTAACGGGACATCACCAGTTAACGTGACATCACCAGTTAACGTGACACCACCAGTTAACCTGACGCCCACCAGTTAACGTGACACCATAAGTTAACGTGACACCACCAGTTAACATGACGCCCACCAGTTAACGTGACACCACCAGTTAACGTGACACCACCAGTTAACGTGACACCACCAGTTAACGTGACATCACCAGTTAACGTGACACCACCAGTTGACATGACGCCCACCAGTTAACGTGACACCACGAGTTAACGGGACATCACCAGTTAACGTGACATCACCAGTTAACGTGACACCACCAGTTAACATGACGCCCACCAGTTAACGTGACACCACCAGTTAACGGGACATCACCAGTTAACGTGACACCACCAGTTAACGAGACTCCACCAGTTAACGTGACGCCCACCAGTTAACGTGTCACGATAAGTTAACGTGACACCACGAGTTAACGTGACGCCCACCAGTTAACTTTACACCACTAGTTAACGTGACGCCCACCAGTTAACGTGACATCACCAGTTAACGTGACGCCCACCAGTTAACGTGACGCCCACCAGTTAACGTGACATCACCAGTAAACGTGACATCAGTTAAAGTGATACCACCAGTTAATGTGACACCACCAGTTAACGTGACACCACCAGTTAACGTGACACCACCAGTTAACATAAGAGCGCTAGTGAACGCGATTCTACCAATGGACGTTATCTCTCTCAAGGAATGTGCTCAATCAGAAAGCAAGAAACACTTTGGAATTTAAAAAAAACGTAAAAAACCAAGTTTTTTACTATAAATCCTTTATGTACGAAAAGTAACTAAAAGAATGTTCATTATAATACGCAGCGCAAGACCATCTAAAAATACAAAATTGTAGTTGTGTCGTAAAACATGTCTAATATAATGCGCACCGTTCAGGAATATGTTTATAAAAAGTATGGCAATAAAATACGCACTTTATTGCGCGACAGGAAAGGTCGTTCAATATAATACGCACCGCGACACTATAGCAAACAAATTTAACATGATACATAGAGATAAATAAAATAATCTAAAAATTCAATAATTCAATTAAGGTACATGCAAACGATCCGAAAGTTTTATACATTGTCTTTATCATCGGTACAAAACTGCCTGCAAAATTTCAGCTCGCTAGCTTACGAGGAAGTGGGTTAAAAATCGATCCAAAGTTTTGGTGACAAGCAAGCAAGCAAGGGTTCAGACACCAAGAGTTAATATAAAGGATTTAAAAATGGTTTTACATCTTGAAACGGAATCCTGGGGTAATAATTTTAAAATTGCTGAAAGTTAATGGATGTCGCCATATGATTGATATCCAGCCGTGGGCAACTCTGTTCAACTTTTTTAGTTTAAAGTAATATCTTTTTTTTTGTGGTAAAACCAATTATGCAACCCTTTTATTCTTCACTGTTCCATTAAAACTGCTCGATCTCTATTTTTAAACTAAAGGGATAACGCAGCGGCAAAAAATCACCTGATAATGATTGCCGTTTTTTCAAAACAACACTTTTTGCGAAAACTAATGATTAAGTAGATTTCATTTATTTAATTAAACAAATCATTGTTATTTTAAGAAGTACATTTATCTCATGGTTCTAAATGTATGTGTTAATAAAATGGCTTGAGATATTCCTTTCCCCAGTTCACCTGCAAGCAGGCATTACGTCTAGCCTGTGTTCTAGCATGCAAAAGTCCATACAAAAAGAAAAAAAATCCGCCTACGAACGAAGGATTTGGATTGTCAATCCGACAACACCTAAAACATTTTTAAAAATAAATTTCTATAGATCACAACCAATGTCTATCGCCGGTCTTGATATAAGGATCTTGGTTCTGATCCAATTTAAATATGACATTCTATGACTCTACAGACCGTGTCACTTCATCCACGACTGTGCAATAAACAAAAAACTTTGGTTGTCGCTCCGATCTCATGTGTGTGTGTGGCTAATGCATTTATTTCAATGGGAACCGACATTTTATTTGAAACTTATAAGCATGTGTGGTGGTTCATTGGGTACGGCTGGGGGCTGTGGCGGGTCTGTTGTCTGGGGGTGGGGGGATCTAGGTCCTCCCTTTGCCACAGATATCTAACCAAGCGTTGACAGCTCCAATAGGAAACAAAAAAAATAAAAACTTGAATTTAGATTTATCTAACAACTCTCTCTCTCTCTCTCTCTCTCTCTCTCTCTCTCTCTCTCTCTCTCTCTCTCTCTCTCTCTCTCTCTCTCTCCCTCTCTCTCTCTCTCTCTCTCTCTCTCTCTCTCTCTCGCTCTCTCTCTCTCTCACTCTCTCTCTCTCTCTATCAACATTTAAAAAATATTTTTAAAAAATGCAAGACTAGATATAAACCATGGATAAGCATAGGACGCAATAATCTCTATCTCTCTCTCTCTCTCTCTTGCTCTCTCTCTCTCTCATTATCTGTCTCTCTCTCTCTCTCTCTCTATATATATATATATATATATATATATATATATATCAACATTTTAAAAATATGTTTAAAAAATGCAAGACAAGACATAAACCATGGAAAGCATAGGACGCAATAATCTCTCTCTCTCTCACTCTCTCTCTCTCTCTCTCTCTCTCTCTCTCTCTCTCTCTCTCTCTCTCTCTCTCTCTATCAACATTTAAAAAAATATGTTTAAAAAATGCAAGACAAGACAAACCATGGATAAACATAGGACGCAATAATCTCTCTCTATCTCTCTCACTCTATCTCTCTCTCTTTCACTCACTCTCTCTCTCTCTGTCTCTCTCTCTATCAACATTTAAAAAATATGTTTAAAAAATGCAAGACTAGACATAAACAAGGGATAAGAATAGGACGTATTAATCTTCTGTACATAAGGAATGTCTGTCACACATAAGATAAGATAACTGTAATACTATGTTTAACAATAGGATCTTGGCATACCTCTCTAATGGCTATCATCAATATATATAATTCTCTTCGTGGTCGGACCCTGCAAGATAAGCTGCAAGTATGTTCAACAGATACTAATTTTAGAAAGCAGCGCAACAAATTACTCCACCAACGCATCAAAAGGTGAGCAAATTAAATATGCCCTGTAGACAAAATATTATATGACATCATTGTTTTCGCTGATATTTTAATTTTTTTAAAAAGGGAACAATGTAAAAATTTATAAAACACTTAGTGTACATTTCAGAATGTTTAATATTTCGTATTGATCAAACAAGGACAAGTTAGTCGGGATTCTGAAAAAGGTGGGCGCCGTAGGCGCCCTAAAAAAGTGCATTTTATCAAATAAATAGATTTCAGCAGAAAACTTCCGTCATTTTTTACGGGTGATACGCCACGGCTCTCTCCAGAGTTCCTTCTTTTCATTCACTCACAGTCGTTTGCCCAAACCCACCCCATTTTGACAACCGTGTCATTCAGGAAGTCTTCACCTGTCACTAAATCATTAGCGGCATATGCTACGCCGCGGGTCAGCTATATATATAATTCTCTTCGTGGTCAGACACTGCGATACAAGCTGCAAGTATGTTCAACAGATACTAATTTTAGAAAGCAGCGCACCAAATTACTGCACCAGTGCATCAAAAGGTGTGCAAATTAATATGCGCTGTAAAAAAAATAATATATGACGTCATTGTTTTCGCTGATTTTTTAATTTTGTAAAAAGGGAACAATGTAAAAAGTTATAAAATACTTTGTGTACATTTCAGAAAGTTTAATATTTCGTATTGATCAAACAAGGACAAGTTAGTTGGTATTATGAAAAAGGTGGGCGCCTCAGGCGCCCTAAAAGAGTGCATTTTTTCAAAATAAATATATTTCAGCTGAAAACTTCCGTCACTTTTTACGGGTGATACGCCACGGGTCTCTCCAGAGTTCCTTCTTTTCATTCACTCACATTTGTTGCCCAAACCCACCCCATTTTGACAACCGTGTCTTTCAGGAAGTCTTCACACGTCACTAAATCATTAGCGGCGTATGCCACGCCGCGGGTCAGCTAGTTATAAAATAATTTGTGTACATTTCAGGAAGATTAATATTTCGTATTTATAAAACAAGCATCTGCTACTTGGGCTTTTGAAAAAAAAATATTTTTATATTCGCTCTTGTAGGTTTCCGTTTTGCTTTTCTATTTCAGCCCCTATTTCGGATATTATAACTTTTTCTCTGTCTTTCTAACACCATTTATTGTTCTTCTTTTTCCTGCCCCTCTAGCTATTTTTTCTACTCGTTCGTGTTTCTCCCGATTTATGCATTATATACCGTAATCATGACATACTTGCAGTTGTTACGAAATACTATACCCATAGCTTTAAAAAAAAGTGTAAGGCTGTGGGGTTAAATTTTATCGACAATTTTAATTCGGCATATGATTACAACGTGGTGGTTTAATACTGATATATCTTCTTGGCGTTGGAGATATTTTTCTTATCTGTTACAGACACCACTTCTATACAGAGGTTTCATGCGTCCTACGCTTATCCATTGTTTATTTTCCCCGCCTGTTCAAACTGAGATAACAGCTTTGGGCAACTTTGCATTCGGTAGCTACAGAATGAATCCACTTCAATACAGTACAGACGGATAAAAAGTTTTCATATAAATGATTCATACAGCTCAATGACTTTAAAACGGATTCGTCACTGACATAATACATTTACTTCCTAGGAACAAACAAACAAACAAAAACTCACAGCTTGTATGTTGTTTGATGTATCCGTCAAATCGTGTAACGTAACATTAAGCCACTTCTGGTGGTCCTAGAGATCTCAAGCATTGTGTAAAATCATATCACACGTTTGTATGTAATAGGTCATTCTAATCTACATATTTGGCTCATCCACGTAAGTCATAAGCATAGTGTACAATCATATCACACGTTTATATGTCTTAGTTCATTCTAATATACATATGCGTGTAAACCATGTATTCCACATGCAGTGATCGAACATATCGTACGGCTTAAACAACTTTGGAGTGAACTTTTAAATTAGGGATTTGAATTAAAATTATATTTAAAATAATAAAGAGTGTTTGAATTATTTCTTTGTCCATGCAAATAATAACATTAAAAAAATCATTATTTCAGGTCTTTTAGAGCTAAACTATCAGGCATACTCAACGAGAAACTGGTGGAGGAACCAACTTTGCCAAAAATAAATTCACTTACATTTGATTCAAAGACTTCAAGAAACTCCATAATGTATTTAAACAAAAACCAAACAGATGTTATAGTACAGATCCCGAAAATACCTTTCTACCAGACAAGTCTTCCAGAGTCGTCTAGGCAACAATATGTTTATTTACGCCTTGTTGCTTGGGATAGCCAGGGCGCATAACAGAATTCCATTTATACACTCGGGTACACTGCTGGACAACGTTTCCGAATCTCACATGTCAATGAAAGCATCAGCAGAGATGGGCGAGAATAAATTAATAGAAAGTTTTTCAAAATGCGAATGCTTTAAAAAGAATTTTAAAATTTATAAGTAAGCTCTATTTAATAGCCAAAATCTAATATATTAGAAAGTGGAGATACTAGGTTAACATATGACATTGCAATCTATGTAAAATCTACTACGAAGATTCCTGTCGATCTTAGGTATCGTTTACTAACTGATCCATACAAGCGTGAGGCTTGTCATATGATTTTGAAGGTGACATGTATGGAAGTGGAAAAAATTGTTTCAGGGAATCCTCGCTTACCAAGTATAGCCCATGGTTATCATATTCACCAAGGTTAAAAGGAGCTTTTTTCATTTTCTTTGTTTTATTTCCGGAATCAGTTCCAAGAGGAATTCAAGGTGCCTTCATTACTACTCCTTGTACAAAGTACAAATATTTTAATGAATGTGCAAGAAACCATATCAGCTCAGCATGACATCGTGTGTCTCAAAAAGACTCTGAACACTTCGCATTAACCATTAGAGATCCAAATAAGGTTATTTTTTGTCAGATAGATAATTCAGTAAAACAAACTATTGAGGAAAACAGAAAGAAACTGTATCCCATTATCTCAACAATCTTGTTTTGCGGAACAAACGATTTGGCGATTCGTGGGGAAAAATAGCACAAAAGGAAATGCTGAACAACTTTATGCGTATCGAATTGAGAGAGGAGACAGATACAACTGCTGAAAATGCACGTTACACATCACACCGAACGCAGAATGATTTGATCATTTTGCCTGAACAAGCTCCGCGAGAAGACATTGTAAAAACTGCCAACAATGTTCTCAACCATAGCCGATGAAACAGCAGATATCTAAGGAAAAGAAAAGCTATCACTGGGAGTCCGGTTTGTAGATACGTCTAGTGAGCTGGCGATGATTCGTGAGGAATTCCTTGGATTTTCTCCGCTGAAAGATATGGATGCCGTCACGATACCTGATTGTATTATTGAACATGGCAAAAGATTTGGTCTTCTCCTTAATAACCTGCTGGGTCAAGGTTATGATGGATGCTCGACAATTCCCGGGAAAGAAAATAGTGTTCAGGCAAAAATTCCAAGTATATACCCAAAGGCTGCCTTTGTTCACTGTGCCTCGCATAGACTGAATCTCGTAGTAAATGATCTTAATAATGTGGCAGTGATATGAAATAATATTGGTACTATCAAAGCAATTATTACATGTTTACGTCAAAGTCCAAAAAGGAGGTCCTTTTTCCCAAATATTCCTCTTCTGTGTGAGACAAGATGGACAAGCAAGTATAAAAGTATTCAGATTATTTCAAGTAAATTTGAAGATATGTATTGTCAACTAAAAGAATTTTCATAGGATGCAAGTAGAAATACACGACAGGCTGCACATCAATTATATTGTTCATCAAATTCCAGAACGTTTTTTATTTTATCTTAATATTATTTCGCAGTAATATGCCATACTGGAACCAGTTACTCGGGCTCTTCAAGCTTTTCAAGTTGATCTTCCAGAAGTCCAACTGCAAGTTCAAAACCTGCTCACCGAGGTGATTCCGATAACTATTTCAGGGATATTTTTGAGAAAACAGTACAACCTGAACAGAAGGTCAATATTAAACGGATTATCCCAAGACAGTGTGGAAGACAAAAGCATCGAAGTAATCCAGAAACCATAAGTGATGAGGAGTACTTCTGACAAACAGTTTACATTCCATATTAGATTATCTAATTAGCTCAATTGAGAGTCGATTTTGTGAAGCAAACAGTGCACAATTTAACTTAACGTTGCTACATCCTTCGAAATTGTGCAAACTGAATCGTCAACAGTTTAAGGATACAAAGTCTAATATTAATCAGGTATACCACATTGATAATTTTGGAAGTGAAGCCTTGAGTTGGTTTGATTTATCGAAAATGTGAGAGTACAAAAGTAGCCAATATTTCACCGACTGGTTCCCTTTCATACAGTTTTATCCGGATATGGTATGCCTTACTAGTTTTGCTAACATTACCAGCAACAACATACACAGTGGAGCGATCGTTTGGCACATTAGGTCGTGTAAAAACATGTCTTATATCTACAATGTCAGATTAACGTCTGTCTGGGTTGTGCATGTTAAGCGTACACAGAGACAAAGTGAACGGCAACAAAAAGACTTAATGGACTAAAATGTAAATATGTGTGGTAGGGATAACAGACGACTCCAGTTCTTGTTTAAAGAATAAATTTTATTTTAAATTTATGTTTTGTTATATTTATGCATACATTGTGTAAATAACAAATTTCATTACTAATGTATGCCCTTCATTACTACAGTGTCATGTCCGTTCGTTTACCATACATATACGGTACAGTAAATTAAAACTACATTTAAAAGTTACTAAAAATATGTTGCCGCCTAGCAAATTTTCTGCGGGTGCCGATGCTTACACCCACACGCTCTTCGGGAGTCCATTGCACACAATCTCCCCAGCAATAACCCATGAAATACAACACGCCAATACGAACAATTACAACAAAGGAACCAGCACAGTATTGTGTCAAGCAGGGTGATCGCGACCATTTTGTGGGGTTGCAGCCAGTGTAAGGATTTGCTTGGCTTAACCTCTCGTCTCCAGCAAGACATATTTTCTACTCACTGCTGGAATTTTCAGCTGCAAATTTACCTGAAACCAAGATAAACATGGCGAAACTGTAAGAATTGAAATTAATTGTTAGGGATTTTTTTTGAAAAGACGAAAAAATACCAAAACATTAAATACCATTATTGATAAAATAATACGTTTTTCAAATAAGTATATGTTAAACTGTTAAACGGTTTATTAATTCATCGTCATTATATTTATCAAGTGGTTATTGAGAAATGTGTTACAATGATTAAGGATATAACCAACATCCATGGTGGCTTTTTCAGTGACTTGTATTTTTTTTAGTAGGTAATGAGGGATGTAAAGTAAAACGGAGGTTCCCTCTTTTCTCTTGTGAATTACTGCAGTGGTTCTCAACCTTTTGAGGTTCACGGACCACGGACCACTACTGAAAATTTTCCTACTCCCATGGAAATTTATATATAATTATACTTTGTATATAACTAGTTACTATTATGCATGTTAGTTAGTAAAACTATAATAATACACTACGATTTGAGTGCTCCAAATCAATATTAAATGGAAACAGTTAGTAGTGGCTTTCTTTGGTAACAAACAAATGTCGCTTATACTAGTCTAATAGTATTATTCAATTCTTATTGTTTATTATTTTTAAAAATATTTAAAGTCATAAACAGTAGTTAGTATAAGTAAGACTTCTAAATTAGTTATTTTAGTGCGGCGTTGAGTTATTACATTTGAGCAAAGCACATCCAAACGAGGTGTAATACTTGAAAGACTCCATGGTAGTTCATCTTCAAGTCGGGAAAGATGTTTTGTTTTGAATGTAACCGATGCAGAAAATCCACATTCATAAAAAGGGTATTGCAAAGGTTAAAAGTACGGTATTTTAACATCTTTCTGAGAACTCCAAAGATTCACCAAACTCACTTACTGATGCAACATATTCAAAGCAGTATTGCTGGTCAAGTAATGAATTTGTTTAAATTCGATGTTGGTAAATTTAATGAGTCAATGTGTGCAAGAAACGGACTGGAAACACACGAAACACTCTGTATGTTCAAATCATCAAAGTAGAAGTTAAATTGATCCTGGAATGATTGAACATGGTCCGAAATCAAATTTATCAACAGTTATTTATTTTTTCAACATTTTCTTGTTTCTTGGTAAATTCCTACAATTGACCAACCGTGTTAAAGTAAGACTCTTATACTCGTAATTTTCGTAAAAAGCAGACACTCTTTGACTTAGAGTAATTAAGTGTGTCTGCTTTCCTTGCAGAGGAGATGAATTAGATTTATTCGGTTCTTCAAAAATTTGCGGGCATACTAAAAACTCTGATATGGTTTGATCATTTACTATGACGCATATAAACCCAAAGCGTGAATATCTTCATCATACCGTGGTTTGGGAATTCGTATTTTTGTCTCCGTAACTGCATTTAATTCACACATGGATTCTGAGGTTCAGTCTGAGGAATCATTATTGTCCTTATGTTTGGTTGTTTTATTTATTAGAAATGTATCCATTCCATTTGTTTCAGCAATTTAATTAAATTATTACTTAAATACTTGTAATATTAATTTAAGGCTAATTTACTCAACGTACAAAAAATTATTATTGTCTAGTTAACAATTTTATATTCTAGAATCTAAGGTGATATCATGTAATTTCCACTAAAGCTAAAAGTAAACATAGAACCAAGACATATTATTTTCGGCGCTATGGAAATCGAGTGATTAAAATTAATCAATATGTTTTTTTTAAAAAGTAACATCGTTTATACATTTTTTTGTTTTTAATTTAACAAATTTAAATTTCATCCTCTGTTCGCGGACCATAGGTTGAGAACCACTGAATTACCTGCACAGAATCCTATTCAAATTGCATAAATGATGTATGGGTTTCACTTCGGAATTCAGTTGTATTGTGTGTTCTGGAAACAAGCTGATGTGCAATTGTTTGTGTGTCCATATATTCAAATTAAGAATCGTATTAAATGTGTATTTCTAAAGTGCACATGGTTATACAACTACATCCCCAAGAAGTGGTGAAGTTGTTGATTTTACTATTTCTTACTACTTGAACTTTTAAAATTAGGGCATTTGTGCCATTGCCCGGAGTGCAGAAGAAAATATTAAGACTTCCCGGTATAACAAGTTGGTAATTTTACTGACGCCAAAGCTGAATAAGCAAATGTATCTTTGCTGAATGGCATAAATACTATAAATAAACGTGTAAAATTTCTCCTATACTACAAAAAGCAACAACTATTTCAATACAAGAACCACGCGTCAGCCGAGATGAATAAAAATTATCCAGAATC